>JACYXH010000410.1:2520000-2767500 GCA_026745465.1 Lota lota | reverse complement strand
TCATTTAAATAAATGTCAGTTCAGTCACTATCTTCCGCCGAATGAGGTATCACAATGGTGATTGAGCCTTTGGCCCACTGATTAGTCACAGTAATATGAATGTTACGAACTGGGTTTCGGTGGCGACTTTCCCGTCATGGATTCAAATCACAAGCGGCACAATTAGTGATGCATTTTCTATGATCCAGCAGTGGTTGTTCTGCCAGAGAGGGTATGGCGGATGCCACTGCAACAGACTTGCTCTTCAACTCACTTGTGTGTGTAGCAGCGTACAGCTTTCTTTTTGCCATAGGTGGCGCCAAAGAGGACGAAACAAAGATCTTCGACATTACCACTTTAAGAGAAAGCGTTCAAAATGATTGAACTTTAGTTTGATTAATCCTGGAGCTATTAAGAGCTTTACGAACAATATGAATAAAATCTACCTGTTGATATAATTTCTTTTTATAAGGATGGGAGACACCAACGGGTTCAAAAACACATTCTGATATACTGAAAATTATTATTATCCTTATAACACTGACTCACAGACTTGCATACAAACACTCTAAACACAATCTCGCATACATGCACTACTCACATACCTTCACACACACTTAATAACACATACATTTACATACATACACACTCTTTATCCCACATACATACACACACACACTTGCATCCCAGTAGTGTTTCATGGCCTTTGTGAAATATTGAAAGATGAGGTATATGGTGGACAATGATGTCATCTATTGAATAAAAGATTCCTTGTCTTTGGCTTCAAACAGCCTGGTCCTGCGAGGTTGATCCTACGCCTACAGGTTCGGATTTATCTCAGAACCATACAACTTTATATGGTGTTGTCTTGACCACTCTATGTGTAGAAGCAGAAACTAGTCAGAACTTGTGTTAACACTACGAATGGGTGGTCCAATGAGGTTCTAATATTAGCTTTAATATTGTGGAATGTAATAAGTGAATAGAATCAATTAATTTACGTCAGTTTGGGGAGATCTTCCTTGTCCTTTAGAGGTTGATGTAAATTAATTTGTTCTCTGCCTTATTAGACCACACGATATTAAAGCTAACATTATGACCACATATTTGTAGTGCTGACACCAGTTCTGACTAGTTTCTGCTTCTACACATAGCGTGATAAACACAACACCATATAAAGTTGTATTGGTTAGAGATAAGTCAGACCCTATAGGCGTGGCTTCTTTACCATTCTGCCCATGCTAATACAGACTGAAGATTTACCTGGGTAAATCAGACCCTGTGGGCATGGCTTATTTACCATTACGCCCATACCAATATAGACTGAATATTTACCTGGATTCGAGAGATGCTTCGTGAACCACCTCTAGAGTGCATGTTCGTTTACCTTGTACGTCTGAATAAACCACGTGTTGAACCTTTACCACTCTCCGAGTCATACTTAGCCCCGAAACCAAGATACCAGAGGATTATTAATTAAGCTTCATCGTGGGCTGGGCTAGGGTGTGTTGTATAATGTGAGTCTGTGAAGCCCTTTGAGACTGGAACTGTAAGTAAGGTAACCCATCTGCATAGACTGCATCTTGATCCATGAAAAAAAGAATAGTAACTTTCTCAACCTCGTTTCTGAAACGTACCTCTTGTAGCAGTTGCTTATTTGATGAATTTATGTAGTCGCATGATTCTTGCAATTTCTGGTTGGCGTCTTCATGGTTGAATGCATTACATAATAAATGTAATGTGATGGTGCTCATGATTTGTCTCTTGGTCAGGTGTCCCTGCCTGCAGGGGGGAATGGGATTTGCTAAGCTGCCGTACCTCACCGCCTGTTACCATGACGACTGGGACCTCGAAGAGCCGGGATATCTCCTTCCAGCTAGCGGCCGGTACGGTCACCTACAGCATTGGGTATGCCGTGTCGCTTGACCCCCTCTTCATCGCCATGCTTCTCTTCTTCCTCTTCATCGCCATACTTCTCTTCCTCCTCTTCAGGTTAACACTGTTTAACCCCTACCTGCTCCTTAATCAATCCTTAATCACCTGTCTGGATTGATGCCTAAATGGATGAATGAATGGATGGGTGGATGGATACATAGATGAATGACTGATGGATGGATGAAATGGTTTACTAAATGGATAGATGAATGAATGCCTAAATTGGTGTATTCGTGGATGCATGGATGGATGTCAGGTGTATCTTGGTCCAGGTATATGTTGGGTTGTTTTGTGTTGGTATATGTTTTTTCTTTTAAAAAATTATGTTTTTAAAGGTCCAAACTGAAAGGCAAAATACTCAGAAAAAGTATTGGTCCGAGACCATTAACAAAGACTTTCCAACTCAAGAATATGCGGCATAAACTAAAAAGAGCCAACAGATTTCACAGTTCCGTTTTTAAACCTTTTGCTAGATATGATGTCTTGTTTTCCTTTGGCTTATATTAATTGGTAAAGACATATTGAGTGTGCTTGTCCTTTCACCAGATGGTGTCACTAGTTGCCTTCCATCGCTATTAAAACTATTTATTATCTGGAGGAAATGTAATTCCTTATTGACTGCCTAAAATTAGGACGGTGGAAATGGCCAGTTAAAAAGCCTCTAGGTTAAATATGTTGCATTTGTTTGAGAAGTGTGTTTATATTGCCAATGTTCTTTCTATCGTGTGGATAAAAAAAGCCCCGAACAGTCAGTGTTCTGGTTTCTGATGACTTGTGATTGGATTAGTGACTTCTCAGCGCCGCGTCCTGACCAATTACAGCCGGAGGAGGGGATCGGAGGAGGAGGGGGACGTAGGGAACTCTCAGCTCCGACTTTCCGAGAATAAAACGACACCAGTTTACGTTTGTAATCACATGGATCGTCTTTCTTGTATCTTCGTGCTCCGCTCCTTTGAACCAGAGCAGAACTCTAAACGACCTGCGCAGAAAGACCTGTGCAGAGCGAGCTGGGTCCGCCAGAGTCACCCCAACCCCAACCCCCTTCACCTTAGTCCCACTCCTTGTCCCGATTCACTGAAGTCACGGTGCACAGACGACCTTTTACACCAATACACTCATCACATAAACGATAGATTCCTCGTGATGACTATTGTTCCATGGCCTCGTGCTTTTGTTTATTTAGGCCTATTAATTAAGAGTTTGGATTGTTTTATTGTATAGGGTCTCTGCACACTATGTTGCACAAGTCGCGGATTGCCCACGTATCACATAGGTAGGCTACTACTACACGCGTATAGACGACTACACAGGTAGGGCCACTACACAGGTAGCCTACTACACAGAAGCTGAAACCTGCAGCATTGCATATGGATTCATCTAAAAGAAAAGATGGAAACCCCGGATCGCCGACAGCTGGGTAGCGACGGGTTTCTCAGTCCAAGTGTCGGAATGGTTTAACGCGTTGATCCTACCTGCCGCAAATCTCCGGTTTCACCTCCAACGCTCAGCTGCCCGTGGACTGTCCGGCCCGCGAGGAACCGACTGTTGAGTCCAAGTGTCCACCGAACTTCAACTCTTTCCTCCACGTCCTGGTTCTTGAGAAAGGTCCTGGTTCCGGGGAAAGGTTCTGGACTTTGTTTTGCGGCGCAAGGTAAGACGCTGGGGTGTATAACTGTCAGACTTTGATGGCGCACAAACTCACAGGCCGATGAGGTAGCTGGTTTTTGATTATAGTTCACAGATTTGTTTGTATAAGTGCTCGACTTTATGTCCCTGTTAAGGTCAAAGTTGTGAGACCTTGTGGTCTAATGACCCTGCTCGTTTCGTTTCATGGGGACGTTGCCTTGAGGACATTGCTTAGATTCTATACAGCATTAAGTCGGCCTACACTAAATCCACATTATTTACTATCTATTTCGGTTTTGAGTAGGCTAAATAACGTGCCCCATTGACCAACTACAAGGCAAGCCATTGCTAGGCCTACAGCAGCCTTCAAAAACTTTAGTTTTTCAAACATTACATTATACTAATAATTAAGGAGACAGAATTAGAATTGTGTGACTTCATGTGTGAAATATATATATATGTATTTTTTAATTGAGTCGAGTTTATTCTCCACCTCATCATCCGATCTACCCAGTAATATCTCATCTAGTTGTCATTGGTTTTAGATGTAAATGAGTAGATCGACTGCCGCAGACCTTGCGATTGGCAGTCTGCAGCTTTCATATTCCTCTGACGTTTACCGCGCTTTGTTTTCCGATGCGTCATTACAGATCTGTTGTGACGCAGCGGCCCCCAAGAGCGTCCTAACCAGCTCGTGTCCTCACCTGCCAGGTGTGAGCGTTTCAGAAAAGGCACGTGTGTTGGGTGCAGGGTCTCCCGGCGCCGTCCGTGCCTAGGGGGTATATTTAGCTTCTCTCCATTTGGACAAGGTTCTGAAATGTGGACACTCAAACATTTCTTTGTGTGGTCTGTAATTCCACGACCAGGAGATTGGTGCGTCTGACTTTTTTGTTGTTTGTTGTTTTGAAAAGTTGTTTTGAAAAGCATTATGTTGGCAACTATTACATTATATGTTGAGGGAGGGGGGGTGGGGTGCAAAGTTAAGGACCAATCGATATTCTAAATCTTATCACAGACATGTTTGGTGGCTTTCTCCCTGTACACTGAAAGCAGCTGGGCTGTGTTGGCAGGTATGTTGGAGTGTGTGGTACAGGCAGGGTCTCGGGTCACAGGTTCTTGGACCCAGAAGGTGTTGGTTTTGGGTTTCTTTCATCAACTCAAACCATGTGACAGCCTGGCAAGGTGTCACACAGGGGGGAAACCAGGTCAAACACATCCCACTCATTATTTAATTATTCCCTTAACTCTCTTAACTCACATTGTTCGTGTTTTATATCGAGAGGGGATCGAACTCCTGGCCCGACCAGGGTTGAGTGGGAGTAATATTCCGCGCAGGTTGGAGTGTCGCTGTTGTCTACAGACGATGGGTTCCTGGTGTCCACTGGTTTTGAGGAGATGGGGAGGGAGATGTGTTACTGTGATAACTTAAAGTAATAATATTCCTCTCTGCTCTCTGAGTTTTCATGCACTGGACTGAATTTCCTCTCACCTGCCCCAGGTGAAGCTTCTCAGGTGTGAGAGAGTGGAGATGTTCTCATTGGTGTATTGGATTCAAGAGGATTGACTGTATTGAATGGAGATGCTCCACTATTTCATAATCCTAATGTGTGCACATCTCTTCTGGAAAGAGACACATCATAAAGTTATAATACCTCGGGCAATGTGAGATGTTAAAGTTCTGATGGGTCAGGTAAGGTGAGATGTTCAAGTTCTGATGAGTCAGGTACAGTGAAATGTTAAAGTTCTGATGAGTCAGGTACGGTGAGGTGTTTGGGGCAGTGTCCCCAAGTTTGGAGGTCAGAAGGTTGTTCTCCAGTGGTTCTTGGAGATGGTGATCTAGATCAGGTGAAGAGCAGGTGAAGGGTCCTATCTGACCCCTATCTGCGCTGAATGGCAGGATGTTGAAGAGAGAAGCACAGGCCTTCGGTACCACTCTGAGCAGCACCAGCCAGAAGACCACCACCCATATGGAGGAAATGGAGGAGTGGGAAGCCTTGTTTCCCTGTAGCTCTTCTTTTTTCAACATCTCCCAACTACTGATATGCTGGACACTGGGGTGAGGAGATGCTCACACAAATCGTAGCTAGCACTAAGACATTAGCTAGCATCATTTTGCTAATAGAACTATGACATTAGCTAACAGTGTAATTTTTGCCAACACAATAGTATTAGCTAAGTAGTTAGTTCAGTCTGTAGTGCTAGTTAGCTAGGTATATAGCTGTGGTTAGCTAGGTCTGTAGTGCTGATTAACGTGGTATGTAGATCTTGTTAGCTAGGTATGTGGCATGTGCTTAGCTAGGTATGTAGCTGTTGTTAGCTAGGTCTGTAGCTAGGTATGTAGTTGTGGCTATAGCTCACTGTGTAGCTGTGGCTAGCTAGGTGTGTAGCTGTGGTAGGCACAATATGTAACCACGGTTAACTGAGTAAACTGTCACCAGCTGCTAGCCTAGCTTCAGGAGAAGAATGTAGTTCTGGCAGCTGTAACAGCTGTGGCGCCAGCTCTCTGTTCCTCCACCAATCACGTCGTCTCATGTAGCGTGTAGCATGGCAGTTTGTCACTGACATTAAAGTTTACATGTGTATTATTGACTGAAGTGTGTGTAATCTAAGCAAAGTTTGTGTTTCTCACCTTATGTAGGCCTATATTGTTTAGGTGCGTTGCAGCTCAACACCTGTGTGTGTGTGTGTGTGTGTGTGTGTGTGTGTGTGTGTGTGTGTGTGTGTGTGTGTGTGTGTGTGTGTGTGTGTGTGTGTGTGTGTGTGTGTATGGTGTATGTCTTTGTTCTTCCAATTTCAGACTTAAATTGCCTTTTCATATTTGAAAATGAATATTTGGTAACAGCAAAGGCAACAGGAAATGGTTTAAAATTCACTTTAATGGCTACCATTTTGGGTCCAGACATTCTGTATTTGCTCAACTCTTTTCGATCTACTTTAGATCTTACTTTCCATGGTAACAGAGCATAGGATTTATGTGGACAGTAAAAATGTGAAGTTTTTGTGTCGGTCTAGTAGTCATAGTGTTAATGTCGGGTACGCAGATCATTCGCACGGAGACGGACTGAAACCTATCCATCCTCTGCCTGGGTATTTTAGGTCCTGCTCACTTCAGAAGCACCGACAAACCCCCCCCCCCCCCCCAAACACTTGCCACTCTCCTCCCTCCCCTAGTACTTTCCTCCCTCCGTTACCTCACCAGGGGGTGCGGGCTGAGACAAGATCGATGCAGTGATCAAGGGTTGGGTGTAGTTGTAGTGAGACAAGTGTGTGACAGAGCCCGTGAGTCTGTGCATGAGACTGTGTGTGCATGTCATGCAATGCTGTGTGTGTTTGTGTGTGTGTCTGTTTGTGTGTGTTTGCTTGTTGGTGGTGTTAAGTGTTGGCGTGAGAGAGAGAAAGAGAGAGAGAGAGGGAGAAACTGTGCGTGTGTGTGGAATGTGCTGCCTCATGGCTCTGATGTAACTGGAGGCGTGTGGATGATCAGCAGCTGGCAACATCTCCTACTCTCCTACCTCCTACTATCCCATATCCTACCATCTTTTGGTCTCCTACTCTCTTACCTCCGACTATCCTATATCCTACCATCTTTTGGTCTCCTACTCTCCTACCTCCTACTATCCCACCTCCTAACGTATTTTGGTCTCCTACTCTCTTACTCTCCCACCTCCTACTGTCTTTTGGTCTCCTACCACATGTTGGTCCTCTGCTCCTACTCACCTCCTACCGTCTCTTCGTCTCCTACCTCCTACCGTCTCTTCGTCTCCTACCTCCTACTCTCCTACCTCCTACCGTCTGTTGGTCTTCTGCTCCCACTCTCCTACCTCCTACTTTCCTACCTCCCACCGCCTATTGGCTCCTACTTCCTACAGTCTGTTGGTCATCTGCTCCTACTCTCCTACCTCCTATGGTCTTTTTGTATCCTACACTCCTTCTCTCCTACTCTCCTACTCTCTAGTCTAGTTTGTTGGTCCTCTGCTGCTATCTTCCAGAATGCTTCAGAACAGGTCCTGCATGGAGGCCACTGCAGCGAGATAGTATCTTATAGCTTTCATGTTCGATCAGGATTGGTGATGTCATCAGAGAGTGTCACGATGTCAGTGGTCCGTTCAGCCGTTAGTCATGTGATCAGTGGAGGAGGTCTTTACTTTTGTGACCCCAGCTCACCTCCAGAGACTGGTTGTCTAACACAGTGGCAAAATTTCCGGAAATGAAAACTACGAATAAAAATAACCAGGAGATGTTAAACCAGGAGAGGACACGTCTGCTAAGCTAATAAGTAACAGGATGTTGGGAAGGGGGTGTGCGTACACACACACACACACACACACACACACACACACACACACACACACACACACACACACACACACACACACACACACACACACACACACACACACACACACACACACACACACACACACACACACACACACTGCACGATGTGTGTGTGTCGGAAGGGCGGTGTGGGGCATGCATCCATAGAGAGTACATTGATGACTTTACATAGACACACACACACAGCAACGCAATCACACACAGCAACACAGGCCATATAATGTCGACATCATATTACATCACGTTACATAATATTGTCATAAATATATGGCCTGTTAAGCCCTTTGAGCCTGTAACTGTGATTAAGGGCTATACAAATATAATTAATTATATTGAATCTTTCAGTTGCTCCACGATATCATGATGGTATCTCATCATGACGTAATCCCTTGATGATGTCACTCCATCATGATGTCATCTCTGCATGATGTCCTCTTGTCACAATATAATCTCATGGTGTTATCATACCTTTCTTTCTCTATAGCCAGGCTATGAGTCTGTACCTTTCTCTACAGCCAAGTGCTGTGCAAAGTCAAATATGTACTGATAAATGTATATTATATTTTATTTGTCCCTATATTCTGTGGATCTCTGTCTCTTTGTCTCTCTCTCTTTCATATAATTCTAATGACTTCATTGTAATAAATATTAGTGGTTGTAGTCCTTATTCTGCTCTGCATGCGTTATTTGGTGCTTTACGTTGGAGATTTGGTATACAATAATAACATGGACGATAGCAGGACAATGCTGGGTGCTGCAGACTGTTCTAGTGTCTTTGCCAGTTTATTGATTTTGAAAAGGGTTGGACTCCCTGTCTCATCCCATAACAGGTCAATTTAACCTGCACACTTTGTGCTTGTGTGCTTGGACTTTATAATGCCATATTTGTTTCCCGTCCACACCACTTTCTAACAATTTGTAAAACAGACCCTTGTGCAAATTGTAGTCTAAAGCTTTTAGCTTTATTGAACTCTCTCTCTCTCTCTCTCTCTCTCTCTCTCTCTCTCTCTCTCTCTCTCTCTCTCTCTCTCTCTCTCTCTCTCTCTCTCTCTCTCTCTCTCTCTCTCTCTCTCTCTCTCTCTCTCTCTCTCTCTCTCTCTTCCCCCCCCCCCCCCCCCCCCAGGTGTCAGTAGAGAACGGCCAGAGTGGTCAGGGTTCGCGATGCCCAGATGGCGTCTGTGCTCCCTCCCCCGGGCATGGCCGCGTTCCGCCTCTTCACGCCCGACTCTCTGGCGCAGATCGAGAGGCTGGCGGCGGAGGAGGGGCGGGCCCAGGAAGCAGAGGTGCATGGCCAGGAAGTAGAGGGGCGGATCCCTGAGGCCCCCAGCATAGACCTGGAGGCGGGAAAGAGCGTCCCCATGATCTACGGAGACCCCCCGTCAGAGATGCTCAACACGCCACTGGAAGACCCAGACCGCTTCTACCAAGCTCAGAAGGTACCAGTACTTCAATACTACCAGTACAGTGACACCCCTTCTACTGAGCTCAGAAGGTACCAGTACTACCAGTACTTCAATACTACCAGTACAGTGACACCCCTTCTACTGAGCTCAGAAGGTACCAGTACTACCAGTACTTCAATACTACCAGTACAGTGACACCCCTTCTACTGAGCTCAGAAGGTACCAGAACTACCAGTACTTCAATACTACCAGTACAGTGACACCCCTTCTACTGAGCTCAGAAGGTACCAGTACTTCAATACTACCAGTACAGTTACACCCCTTCTACCGAGCTCAGAAGGTACCAGTACTATCAGTCCTACAATACTACCAGAACAGTTACACCCCTTCTCCCGAGCATAGAAGGTACCAGTACTACCAGTACTACAATACTACCAGTACAGTTATACCCCTTCTACTGAGCTCAAAAGGTACCAGTACTACCTGTACTACAGTACTAACAGTACAGTTGCATCCCTTCTATAGAGCATAGAAAGTACCAGTACTCCTACTACCAATACTACTACCACACCAATACTACACCAGCACTGCAATACCAATATTACACTAATACAACAAAACAACCAATACATTATTACTACACAATATATTTAGAGCATCCATAGTATTTAATATATTTTTGTAAAATGTGTTTTGGTGGGTTTGTGTGCATTTGCGCGTGTGTGTGTATGTGTGTATGTGTGTGTGTATGTGTGTTCCCAGACGTTTGTGGTGATCAGCAGAGGTAACACCATCTACCGGTTCAATGCCGACCCGGCCTGCTACCTCCTCAGCCCCTTCAGTCGTGTCCGCAGAGGAGCCATCAAGATCCTCATCCATTCATATCCTTCTGATACAATCCATCAACATAGTCATCCATTCATATCCTTGTGACACACCTCATATAAAGCATGGTTAAAATCATCCATTCATATCCTATTGATACAATCCTTCTGATACAATCTATCAACATAGTCATCCATTCATATTAGGGGTGTCCTCAACTAAGATTTTGCATAGTCAAATCGGATAATATAGGCTAATATAATATACCGTAATCAATATAATACATCTATGAAATCAAACAGTGGCCAGTCTCTGTGGCGACGTGTGTATGATGACGCAAGGTATTCATGTCCAATCATGACAAAGCTTGCATTGATTAAGATACTGCAGAAGCGTTCGACTGATTACAAATTAGAAATATATATGGATGTTTCAGCGGATAGAACAAATGCGGCACCATTCAATTAAGCAGAACAGGGGAAATTCACTACAGAGTACCGACTGAGATAATCTCGATCACCGAGTGATATGATATGACAGCTGCTGTTAACAGTTTGCATTTGACTTTTTTTCGGATCATCTTTAATGGACTCGAAATGCTGCCAAACTTTAGACGATTCTTTCCAGGTACTGTGTATCCTTTTAGATTTACTAGACTTCTAGGTCTACAATGTGCTGTTTTGAAAACAAAATGATTGGAAAGTGCCACTGCCATTACACAAAGGGGTTAGCAAACAAACAATAAGTACATGCATTGAAAGCAAAGCATAACAGCAAATTGCACACAGAAGACTGAGTCAAACCGCCAGCCCCACAAAAAACATTACATAACTTGTAGGCTTTTCTAGAAGCCAGGCAATGCGGTGGTATCGCTTATTTAGTACCCCCATCCTCCCAATGGAATATCCGTCTATTACACACGCACAATTTTCCCGACACCACGATTCGACAATTTTTCTATTGAATATAGAATAGAATATTTCTATATAGAAAAATATTTTTCCATCGAAGATTGGAATCTTAGAAGATTCAAGGTCACACCTAATTTGTATCCTTCTGACACATTCCATCAACATAGTCATCCATTCATTTCTGATACACCTCATATACAGCATGGTTACCATCCTCATCCATTCATATCCTTCCAATACAATACAACAACGTAGTCATCCATTCATTTCTGATACACCGCATATGCAGGATGGTTGGTATCCTCATCCATTCATATCCTTCCGATACAGATGATATACAGCATGGTTATTGCAGCAATGCTCATGCTACACGCCACCTCGTTGGCTGCCAAACTCCACCTAGGTGACTTTTACTGGGCCCCGGACAAGGACACAGGGTAGTGATGTTGGAAACTGGTTTATTGTAAGGCTTGCAGACATGGTACATGACGATGGTGCTCCATGTTGCCATGCAGGAGACCTCTCTAAGTGTGTGTGGTGATGGCTGGCTCAATGTACAACAGGTGTGCAGCCTCACCCTACCCCAGAGCCCAATCAGTCTGACTCGGGCCAGATGAGGCTGCTTAAACCAGCCATCATCCACACATGCTCCAAAATTATCAATCAACATCCTCATCCATTCATTGCCCTTTAAATGCACAGATCAGATAATGGGATCAGATTATTTATCATATTGGTTGTTTTACCCAGATTATCAAATAGTTTAGCATGTTTATCATGATGGTTGTGGTGGTACTTTAACCCAGATTATCAGATTAGTTAGCATGTTTATCATGATGGTTAAAGTCCTTAACTCCTATATCATATTGTTTAGCTTGTTCATCATGATCACTATTCTGGCCAACTGTGTCTTCATGACGATGAGCAACCCTCCGGCCTGGAGCAAAACTGTAGAGTGAGTACTTAATTAACTAATTTAATCATAATCTAATATAATCTGAGCTCATCTAAACCTGTATAATCTAGTCTAATGTAATCTAATCCTGATGTTATGTAATATAATTTAGTCTGATCTAATTTAGTCTGCCATAGTATGATCTAACTGAATATAGTCCTAATCTAGTTGTGTATAATCTAGTCTAGTCTAATGTAATCTAGTCTAGGATAGTGTAATCCAATCTAGTCAAATTTTATCTAATCAAATGAAGAGTAGTCTATTTTGATATAATGTTATCTAATCCTGATATAATCATTATCTAATGCTTATATAATCATAGTATATACTAACCCTAATCTAATTTGATCTAATTCAAATCGAATCCTGCGCTAATCATAATCATAATCGAATCCTAATCTAATCTCAATCTCATCTAGTGTAGTCTAATCTAATATGTAATTTAATCAGATCTAGTCTGGTATTTACATGTGTGTTCCAGGTATGTTTACTGGTATTTACACATGTGTTCCAGGGATGTTTTTACTGGTATTTACATGTGTGTTCCAGGTATATTTGTACTGGTATTTACACTTGTGTTCCAGGTATGGTTACTGGTATTTACACGTGTGTTCCAGGTATGTTTTTACTGGAATTTACACGTTTGAGGCGACGACAAAGGTGTTGGCGCGAGGCTTCGTTGTCGGACCTTTTACATTCCTAAGAGACCCTTGGAACTGGCTGGACTTCATGGTCATCAGCATGGCGTGAGTTTACATTCAATACACAGAAATATAGTTATTAACCTCATATCGTTATTAACTTCATAAAGTTAATAAATTCATAAAGTTATTTTGCTCATATAGTTAAGTCACATAACAGACAGAACATCACTGTCATACCAGAGACAGGATGGTCTTGGTAGTTAGGTTATTTGACTGCCAGCCAAATGGTTCTTGGTTCCAATGTCAACCTGTAGACATCATAGAGTAAGATGTCTAAACCGCTACCTGCTCCTTAAGGACATGCAGCTGAATTGAAGATGCTTTGGATAATAATGTCTGCTAAAGGAGATGCTAGAACATTCGAGCAGTTCAAGTAAGGTATCTTTTTGACACAGCCTTACAATCTATCAATCTCACGCCAAACCTACTTAGCCAGGGAGTCTATGCTGTGTATTTTCAACTAAAATAGGTGCTACCAGGGCCAGTAGGAGCAGGTCATGGTAACATCGTCCGGACTGGACGAGCTAAGGAAGTCAACACAGTGTTAGTCCGTGTCGTCTGCTGCCCTCCGACTCGGTTACACCGACCCACTCCGATTCGTCCGAGCAGCAAATTAAAAATAGGACTAAGCCAAGCGATATGACCTACATTACATTAATCTGTAATATTATATATTCATGAAAGGCTAAATGAATATTAATAGGAATATTAATATTCGGACACTTTTATCCAAAGCAACTTCAAAATGACAAATATTACAATCAAAATTGAAACAACTTTGACACCCAATGAAATATTATGGTCAGGACATGAGTGGTGTTGGTGGTCTTGTAGGGTGGTGTATTTGGTGGGGGTGGTTGGTGTTAGTTAACGTGTGGTTCTCTCTCCAGGTACCTCACTGAGTTTGTGGACATGGGAAATGTCTCAGCACTCAGAACCTTCCGGGTCCTCCGAGCGCTCAAAACCATCACTGTGATTCCTGGTACTTCTTTTATTCTGCAGTAGAAAACCATTTACACGTGTAGAATCTATGTAGAATCGACATATTTAACCCTTAAAGGATTCTTTAAATACCGCACTTGATATACTTAAACATTTTAGGAAAGATTAGGAAAAACGACTATTGTTAGCTGCAACAACAGGTCCTACCATATAACGTTTTGAGGCCCCAGTGGAGGTGGAGTATCGTCTGACCCCGCTGTGTCCCTAGGTCTGAAGACCATCGTGGGCGCTCTGATCCAGTCGGTGAAGAAGATGGTGGACGTGATGATCCTGACGGTGTTTGCGCTGGCCGTCTTTGCCCTTGTCGGTCTCCAGCTCTTCATGGGGAACCTGCGGCAAAAATGCATCCGCTGGCCGCCCCCCACCAACAGCTCGGTGATGGACAGCTTCAGCAACGCCACGGCCCTCAATGGCACGCTAGCTTCCAACTACACCTTCAACTTTGGGGAATATATCGAAAATATTGGTATGTTTTGTATACGACTTGTGCAACAACGAAACAATTGCCTATCATTAAGCACCATGGATTATACTAATTTCAAGCCATGATTAATGGCTGGACTGTCCCCAGTAAAGAAAAGAAAAAGAGAACAAGAAAACACAAAAGTAAGAGAGGTTAAAAGACACAAGGAGCTGTGTCTTTTAAGACATTAAATTAACACTAAACGGAGCACGGTATGGGCTATGACAGCGTTTGAAGAAAAAACGTCAACATACTTTGGGCAGAAAACCAGTTATGGGCAGAAAACCTCAATCAGGTGTTGCTGTCATTTTATGCATCTGTTCAAAACTCCAAGGGAAAAACGTACTCCATTGCCAATTACATAGCAAGTAGACTAGCCTGGAGAACATCCTGATCACGTGACCTCACGTTCTGTTTCACTACAAGGATCAGCCTGATCCTCTAGCCACCCACATAGATTTCCTGAACTTAAAATCTCATCGAGGCAAATCAGGGACTGTGTTGTAGTTGATGACGTAACCGGGCTAATCTTAAGAAGGCAACAGAGTTGACATTGCTATGGACGCAGCTCCAACCATCTAATGACTATTTCTTCAGCAGGAAGCAATAAGATATTTGATAAATCAATTAAATCCTTTTTTGTTGTTATATTTTGTTAGAAAGATTTCTTTAGTAAATAGCCATGTAAGCCACGCTTATTACATGGGTGATTGAAGGCCATTAATAGTTGTTTAATTTAATTAAACCGCTGCACGTCGGATTTCTGCATCACCCTGTCTTGAATTATTTCCCAATCATGACCGGCTTGCTATACATTATCCATTACTTATTGATAGCCGATAATGATAATGTTATCGTTGTTGATGGATGATGTTCTATTTGTAGAGAACCATTATTATCTTGACGGGAGTTTAGATGCTCTGCTCTGCGGTAACAGCTCTGATGCTGGGTGAGTACTCATACCACAGAACTACACTAATACAGTTCTACACTACTACACTAATATTCTACTATGCTACTACACTAGTACACCAATGTGATAGTACACCATATGGGTTATTTTGCTTTGATTTGTTAACATTGAATTCTGCACTTTCTTTTTTACTGTGGATTGTAATGAGTAGTTTATTAGGTAGTAAATGAGAAAGGGTTGATGAAATGCTCTGATTGGCCTGTGGGTGTGGTGTTGACAGGAAGTGTCCTGAGGGCTACGAGTGTATGAAGGCGGGAAAGAACCCCAACTACGGCTACACCAGCTTCGACTCCTTCGGCT
Organism: Lota lota; assembly: GCA_026745465.1. Lineage (NCBI taxonomy): Eukaryota > Metazoa > Chordata > Actinopteri > Gadiformes > Lotidae > Lota > Lota lota. Next base: position 2,752,086 of record JACYXH010000410.1, on the reverse strand, counting down.
GGGCCTTCCTCGCGCTCTTCAGGCTCATGACCCAGGACTACTGGGAGAACGTCTTTCAGATGGTTGGCCAACTCCTCCTCTTGCTCCTCCTTCTCCTCCTCCTGCCCTTCCTTTTCCTCCTACTCCTCCTGCCCCTCCTCCTCTTCTTAATACTCTTCTTATTCCTCCTTCTCCTCGACTTACGACTCCTACTCCTCTTATTCCTCCTTCTCCTGTTCTTCCATCTCCTCCTTCACCTCCTACTGCTTCCCCTTCTCAGCCTCATCTTACTCCTCCATATAGTAAAAAGGTTTTCCTGGGAGAATATTCTTGCATGTCTTGTGTGTGTTTGTCCAGATCTTGCGCGCGGCAGGGAAGACCTACATGCTGTTCTTCGTGGTGATCATCTTCCTGGGATCCTTCTACCTCATCAACCTCATCCTGGCCGTGGTCGCCATGGCGTACGACGAGCAGAACGAGGCCACGCAGCGGGAAGCTCGAGAGAAAGAGGAGGAGTTCCAACGGCTGCTAGAGCAGCTAAGGAACCAAGACCTGGTGATAATTTACTGTTACACATATCAGTGTATATATATCGATATATAAAATACATATCGATATATAATATATAAGATGGCGCTCAGTAAAACAATGAAAGAGTTGTTTACAACAGGAAGCTATTGCGTTGTTTGACAGGAACGTTTGGGAGGCAGCCAAGCGACTCTAGCCAGTAAGAAGTCCCTGAGTCACCACACGTCGTTTGATTTTGATGACGAGGGCGACGGCAGCGATGATTTGGTGAAGGACTGTAACGGTCGAATAATCCCGCGACTTCTCATCAGAGTGCCCACAATGACCCAGGTGAGGATCTGCTGCTCCTCACAGCCCCTTTACACTTGGTTTATACCTCATCCTGTTAACACCTGGATATACCTGGTTTACACCTGGTTTATATCTGGTTCAAGTCTAATTTATTCCTTGTTTAAACCTCATCCTGTTAACACCTGGTTTATACCTGGTTTACACCTGTTTTATATCTGGTTTACACCTATTGTACACCTGGTTTACATGTGGTTAACAGCTGGTTAACATGTGGTTAACACCTGGTTATTCCTGTTTTACACCCAACCCTGTTACCACCTGGGTTTCAATATGTTCTTCAGCCGTATTTTAAAGAGGAGGTGGAGGAGGATGAAGAGGGGAGATCTCGGGGCTCCGTGCTCAGTGTCGTACACCTGGAGGCGCCGGGTCTCAAACACCGAACCGCCAGTGCTCTCACCATCGCCACGGTAGCCGCCATGGAAGGTATCGCACTGGAAAAGCCAACAGAAAATGCAGAAAAAAAGTTTCCATTAAATATAATTGTAGCCTGTTGTCACTAAGCTACATTACAACAGCTAGTGGGCTATGCTAAGCCTCTAGCGTAGCCACATTAGACCAACTAGTGTGTTATGCTAAGCCAGTGGTAGTGGAGCTACATTAGACCAGATAGCTGCTATGCCAAGCCCCAGCAGGCTCCATAGAGGCTCTCTGGGCTCAGTCCCAAGCCCCTTCAGGCTACACTAATGTGGGCTGTAATTGCTTAGCTTAGCATGTGGCTGCTGACACTGTACACCCAGCGGACCAAGGTCAGGCCAGTAGCAATATCTGGCACTAGCTTCACAGTAGTGCTAATGACATTGTGTTGAAGTGAGACTCATAGGCCAGCTACCCTCCTGGTGATAAGTCAGGACCAAACCTCAATACAGACCAAGCTTAGATACCCATGTTGCTGATTAGACATAGCCTCATGTACAACTACGACTGCCCTTCCATACACATCCAGTGTACCCATAATTTTTCAACAGACAGCGTTTTAAAGAAGCACTAAGCACTACCAGGTCAAAGGAAGGGAAATGTTTAACCTACCTTCCTTTGCGGACATGATAATATCATCACAAATACCTTTCAGGAGAGGAGGAAGCTCAATTGATTAGACTCTGATTATTGGATTTTGATTGAATGGATTATTGGATGTAAATACCAATATGAAGTACCAATAACGATAATTGATTTGAAACATCCACATAACACACCTGTAACTTCCTGTCCAGTGTGTGTAACTTCCTGTGTGGTGTGTAAAACGTCTGGCTGTGTGCTTAGAGCTGGAGGAGGCCCAGAGACCCTGCCCCCCTGGCTGGTACCGTTTTGCTGACCTCTTCCTGAAGTGGGACTGCTGTGAGGTCTGGGTGCTATTGAAGAAGTGGGTCCACTTTGTGGTGATGGACCCCTTCGTGGACCTGGCCATCACCATCTGCATCGTCCTCAACACCCTCTTCATGGCCATGGAGCACTACCCCATGACACCCGAGTTCGACCACATGCTGTCCGTGGGGAACCTGGTGAGTCCGTGAGCTGGGGTTGAACTGTGAGCTTCTGCTGATGATCTTGGTGGGGAGAGTGGTGGTGTGTGTTGGTTCATTGGCTCCTGTTATTCATGTGTTCAAAGGGATCTCTTGGTTATTAAATGTGTTCATGAGGGTCTCTGTGATTCATGTGTTCACAGGGGGTCTCAGTGATTAATGTGTTCACGAGGGTCTCTGTGATTCATGTGTTCACAGGGGTCTTGGTTATGTATGTATTCATGGGAGTCTTGGTTGTACATGTGTTCACAGGGTCTCAGTGATTAATGTGTTCACGAGGGTCTCTGTGATTCATGTGTTCACAGGGGTCTTGGTTATGTATGTATTCATGGGAGTCTTGGTTGTACATGTGTTCACAGGGTCTTGGTTATTAATGTGTTCACGGGGGTCTCAGTGATTCATGTGTTCACAGGGGTCTTGGTTATGTATGTATTCATGGGAGTCTTGGTTATACATGTGTTCACAGGGTCTTGGTTATTAATGTGTTCATGGGGGTCTCTGTTATTCATGTGTTCACAGGAGTCTTGGTGATTTGTGTGTTAACGGGGTTCTGGTTATTGGTGTGTTCATGGGGGTTTTGGCTATTCATGTGTTCATGGGGGTCTTGATTGTTCATGTGTTTACGGGGGATCTCTTTCATTCAGGTGTTCACTGGGATCTTCGCGGCTGAGATGTTCTTCAAGTTGATCGCCATGGACCCCTACTACTACTTCCAGGTGGGCTGGAACATCTTCGACAGCATCATCGTGACGATGAGCCTGGTGGAGCTGGGCCTGGCCAACGTCCAGGGGCTGTCCGTCCTGCGCTCCTTCCGCCTGGTGAGAGGCCCAGCATCACTCCACTCTGGTTACAATGGTTACCCACATTAACTACAGTAACCATAGCAAACAACAGTTACCACAGTAACCACAGTAACCATAGTTACCCTAACAACACAGAAGCATCACTCCTCTCTGGTTACCATAGTTACCACATTGAACAGAGAAAGCGTAGTAACTACACTAACCACAGTGACGTGTGTGTGTGTGTGTGTGTGTGTGTGTGTGTGTGTGCATGCGTGTGACTGCGGTGGTGTGTAGCTGCGTGTCTTTAAGCTGGCCAAGTCGTGGCCCACCCTAAGCATGCTGATCAAGATCATCGGTAACTCGGTGGGGGCTCTGGGCAACCTGACCCTGGTCCTCGCCATCATCGTCTTCATCTTCGCGGTGGTGGGCATGCAGCTGTTCGGAAAGAGCTACAAGGAGTGCGTGTGCAAGATCTCGGCTGATTGCGTGCTGCCGCGCTGGCACATGCACGACTTCTTCCACTCCTTCCTCATCGTGTTCCGGATCCTGTGCGGGGAGTGGATCGAGACCATGTGGGACTGCATGGAGGTGGCCGGCACCGGGATGTGCCTCATCGTCTTCATGATGGTCATGGTGATCGGAAACCTGGTGGTGAGTAGAAAACAAATCTAGTTAACGGCGTGTCCAACGGCGTGTCCAACGACGTGTCCAACGGCGTGTCCAACGACGTGTCCAACGAGGTGTCTAACAACGTGTCCAACGGCGTGTCCAACGACGTGTCCAACGAGGTGTCTAACGGCGTGTCCAACGACGTGTCCAACGACGTGTCCAATGGCGTGTCCAACGGCGTGTCCAGCGGCGTGTCCAGCGGCGTGTCCAACGGCGTGTCCAACGACGTGTCCAACGACGTGTCCAATGGTGTGTCCAACGACGTGTCCAGCGGCGTGTCCAACGGCGTGTCCAACGGTGTGTCTAACAACGTGTCCAACGACGTGTCCAACGACGTGTCCAACAGCGTTTCTAACAACATGTCCAACGACGTGTCCAATGACGTGTCCAACGGCGTGTCCAGCGGCGTGTCCAACGACGTGTCCAACGACGTGTCCAACAGCGTTTCTAACGACGTGTCCAACGACGTGTCCAACGACGTGTCCAACGGCGTGTCCAACGGCGTGTCCAACGGCGTGTCTAACAACGTGTCCAACGGCATGTCCAACGGCGTGTCCAACGGCGTGTCCAGCGGTGTGTCCAACGACGTGTCCAACGAGGTGTCTAACGGCGTGTCCAACGACGTGTCCAACGACGTGTCCAACGGCGTTTCTAACAACGTGTCCAACGACGTGTCCAACGACGTGTCTAATGGCGTGTCCAACGACGTGTCCAACGGCGTTTCTAACAACGTGTCCAACGGCGTGTCCAACGGCGTGTCTAACAACGTGTCCAACGGCGTGTCCAACGGCGTGTCTAACAACGTGTCCAACGGCGTGTCCAACGGCGTGTCTAACAACGTGTCCAACGGCGTGTCCAACGGCGTGTCCAACGGCGTGTCCAATGGCGTGTCCAACGGCGTGTCCAACGGCGTGTCCAGCGGCGTGTCTAGCGGCGTGTCCAACGGCAATAAAATCGAACAACATGTTTCACCAGTGTGTTCTTTGTATAGGGGTTGAGGTGAAGGGTCAAGTAGTGGTGTGGACCGAGGTCCTAAATAGCTGAGGGAGCTTAGAGAGAAGGACTAGTTGAATGATGTCTTACTGATGAGTAACAGCAGAGCTTCTGACGACTTATCAACATCATGATGCCGAGGTCTGCTAAACCAGCCTCTACACCAGCAGCATATAGTTGCTATATTAGTACAACATATATATAATATAACGTTATATTGTATTATATATTGAATACATATTACATATACCTATTACATCTAAAGTATTATATCAAATAAATACATTATACGTTATTATGTGATATTGTGTTGTGATTGTAATTATAATGTAATTATAATACAAATTATATATACTATAATATATACTTATATTGATGCTATTGATGATAAATATATGTATGATGTATGATATATATTTTATGTTGTATGATATGATTAAATGCAATATGATATGATATACATTGGACATAGGATATAATACATTATGATACTATACGACATATATATATATATGACATATATCCTTGATGATATATTGTGACATGATCCACTCCCACCACTGTGGGTGTGGACGTAGCGTTGCTGATTCACACGCAAAGAGAACCTGATCTCCGTCTGAACTTAGGGAACCAGGAAACAAGCGGCGACCTAAAGATAGACCGCTCGCCACTGCGACGCACCACAATATTTATTGGCGTCTCGTCATCAGAACAACCCGATATGTGATGTGTATCTGAGACCCAGCACACAAGTTAGCAGTCTAGGCTTAACCTAATAGGCTTATAGGTGCTACAGACTTTAAATACAGACTTATTACCACATTATTAAACAGACTTATTACCACATCATTAAACAGTATGTACCTTCAAATAAAGATAAACTTCTTACAGTGGTCATATCATTCTAGACTGGTTACGAGATGGTATGTATGAAAGAGATGTTCATTAAATGTCATTTTAGCAAGTGTAAACAAATGCAAATTGTTGAAATGATTGAATTATAGAGGCAAGCATGACCTCTGAAAACGTAACATAACACAGTATGTTGTATGTTATAGTTTGTAACATAGTATGTTATAGAATGTAACAGTAGCATGTTATAGTATGTAACAGTAACAGGTTATAGTATGTAACTGTAGCAGGTTATAGTATACAACTGTGGTATTTAATAGTATGTAACGGTAGGATTTTATAGCATGTATTACAGTAGCATGTTATAGTATGTGACAGCATGGGTTATGTGTGTGTGTGCAGGTGTTGAACCTGTTCCTGGCGCTGCTGCTCAGTTCGTTCAGCGGGGACAACCTGTCGACCGGAGACGAGGACGGGGAGCTCAACAACCTGCAGATCGCCATTAACAGGATCTCAGGCGGCGTGGCGTGGATCAAGACTGTCCTCCGCCGCCTGGTCGCCCCCCTGCTCCTCCGCATCACCCTCCTTGGGGGTCCCAAGGGGGGTGGGTCCGTGGAGATGAACCACCTGGACGCTGGCGATGGGCAGGCAGCCAGAGAGGATGATGGGATATCTAACTGTCTGGTGGAGGGGCGGCGGGGGTGCCTGGTGGACCACGAGGTCGTCCTCACCGTCCCCATCGCCCAGGGAGAGTCAGACCTCGAGAACCTGGACTACGATGACGAGGATGAGGATGATGAAGATGATGGAGTGCAGAATCTGCATTCTAATGTAAGAACCAGAGGTTCTAGAGAGACTAGACATTGGACTATAGGTGTGGATATGAATGTGTTTTTTTTAGCTACCTCATTTCGTAAATGGATTTATTTATTTTTATTTATTATTTATTATTTCCAGATAGTATTTTATACCATTAGACATGACTATTTATGAAATATTGATCTCTTTTACTATTTCTCTCTGCCCATAGACGCACCAATAATAATTCATATTCTCACCATTTTACAGGGAAAACGTCATTCTAATGTACATGGACCTTTCAAAGTGAGTAAGTGATGGCTTAGAGCGTACCAAAGCTCCTGTTAGCATAGTGAGCAAAGCATGTTAGCATAGCACTTCCATAGACGCTCAGCTTGGAGATGCTCAAATAGTTAGCATCATTAAAACAGTTAGTAACTGTACTTCTGTCTTGATGTCTCTGACCTCTACTTCCTTCTTCCTGGCAGCTGATGGGAGTAACTGAGGACGACGGAGACTCTTCAATGTGCAGTACAGTGGACTACCAGCCCCCCGAACCCGAACCTGAGCTGGAGGAAGAGGAGGAGCCAGAACTGGTCGATCCAGAGTCCTGCTTCACCGACGGTACATCCACTACTATTTAAATCAACACAACCCTTAAAATAAACACTACTACTACTACACTGATTAATCCCTCAACATAAATTCCCAGTCAGTGTGTTTGTGATTGGCTGTTGTTGGGTCCTCCCCATTAGAATGCGTGCGGCGGTGGGCATGTCTGAGCGTGGACATCAGCCAGGGGCGGGGCAAAACCTGGTGGAACATCCGGAGAACCTGCTTCACCATCGTAGAACATGACTGGTTCGAGACCTTCATCATCTTCATGATCCTGCTCAGTAGCGGAGCGCTGGTCAGCCTTTTGCAAATCTATAACCCTCACAAATGAATCATAATCTGTTCTCTATAACCCTTAATCAATAACCAATAATCAGTACTTAAATATGTTATTTATAAGTTGTAATCTATATCCAACAATAAGTAGTTAGTACACATTTAGTACACAATAATGTGTACTAAATGTCACTATACACGTAGCAGCATCTCAGTGGTTGATCCTATAGGGAGTGAACAGATCTGCAGTCTGGACTTGGACAGTTGGTATGGAATCGTTGACATCCGAGACATCCAGTTACTGTTCTCAGCACGGCTTCGGTCACTATGTTACTGTGGCTACGCCATTGGTCTCCACGTTACCATGGCTACGCTGTGGGTTTCCCGCGTAGCCATAAGCTGCCGCCACCGTAGTTTATGTGCACCTTTCCAAAACACGTAGCAACACGTCACGCAGACGCAGAACCATTCATGCAGGCATCGGCATAGAGACCCGCGATGGACCCGCGGTGACGTAGAGACCCGCGGTGACGTAGAGACCCGCGATGGACCTACGGTTTCCATTAGACACAGAAGTAGAATTCAACCTTTGGTGATCAAGAATGATCTAATCTACTGTCTCAGGCGTTTGAAGACATCTACATAGAGCGACGTCGGACCATCAAGATAATCCTGGAGTACGCCGACAAGATCTTCACGTATGTCTTCATCATAGAGATGGTCCTCAAGTGGGTGGCGTATGGCTTCAAGACGTACTTCACCAACGCCTGGTGCTGGCTGGACTTCTTCATCGTGGATGTAAGTTCCATCACCTGGAGTTACCGATTTTTATGACCATGGTGATTATAAACATATAAACATTTCATATGATCTTTATGCGTCATCTCCATTGTAACCAGGGAATAAACTGACAACCCGCCACCCCCCAAATGTGGCAGACTTTTTACAATGGTACGAATTTACAATGTAGACAAATGCGGCGTAATAATGCAGGGAGTCATTTTAATTTAGATATTTTATAATACGTAAAAAAGATGGGTGGCTGGTTGAAGTTACAGTCCACCAGACAGGGTGGCTTGTACATGAAAGGTTAATTTGACATCCTGATTGTAACATGTGATTAGGATATGTCTTGGTCCCACCACAGATGTCTTTGATTAGCATGGGTGCTAATTTCATGGGCTACTCAGACCTCGGGCCAATCAAGTCCCTAAGGACCTTGAGGGCGCTCAGACCACTCCGTGCACTCTCCAGATTTGAAGGGATGAGGGTGAGTTGGTCACATGGTACACTGTCTTATGATATCTATGTTGCCAAACGTATGAAAGTTGTCTTCCACTAACTCTACTAACTGATATTTCCCCATACCGCCAAACATGGCTGCCATGGCAGAAGGAACAGAGGTCAATACAGAGGTTTCGGTATTCATGGGGGAACTGTAACTATCAACCTTTAAATTATGGCACATTGGGGAGTGTTCATGAGCTACTGTTATGCATGGTTATATTAAAACTAAAACATAGCTGGTCAAGGTGAAACCTACCTGGAAGAACGCCCTAGCAGTAGATGAAGGTTGTTAGAGGAAGCCGATCTCTGAGGTGGAGGTGTGTGGTGTCTGAACCATCCCGTCGATCCATCGGACAAATTGTCTTTCTATTAATCCATCTGTCTGATATCCTGTCTGTCTGTCTGTCTGTCTGTCTGTCTGTTTACCTGTGTCACTGTCTGTCCCGTCTATCCATCTGATAACCTGTCTTTCTATGAATCCATCTGTCTGATATCCTGTATGTCTTTCTGTCTGTCTGTTTTCCTGTGACTCCGTCTACCTGTCTGTTTGATATCTGTCTGTCTGTCAACCTGTCTGTCCTTCAACCGGTCTGTGTCTCTCTGGTAGGTGGTGGTGAACGCCCTAGTGGGGGCCATCCCGTCCATCTTCAATGTGCTGCTGGTGTGTCTGATTTTCTGGCTGATCTTCAGCATCATGGGGGTGAACCTGTTTGCCGGCAAGTTCTACCGCTGCATCAACTCCACCTCAGACGAGCTGTTCCTCATCGACCAGGTCAACAACCACAGTGACTGCCTGGCCCTGCAGGAGGCCACCGGCGAGGCCCGCTGGGTCAACGTCAAGGTCAACTATGACAACGTTGCCACGGGTTACCTGTCCCTGCTGCAAGTGGTGAGAGACCCTGTATCCGACCAACCGACGTTCATCTGTCCGTTTCAGTGGCCAAGTTCAAGCGCCTGTTTCTATCACGGCGTTCAACCGCCCGTTTCTATGATGGAGATCTACCGCATTTTTTTATTACGACACCAAGCAGAGTGCAGAGGAGCTCACGTTCACGTCTAGAATTTGAATTGGTAACATTTGAAATTGGTTTGAATGGGTTTTAAATGTAAGTGAAACAGGATTTCAGGTTAGGATAAAGCATTGTGGTAGGCCTCATCTGATTGGTTGCAATGCCACCTGTTTGGACTAAGTGACAATAACATTCAAGTTGACTTTGCTTATAATATATGAGTAGAGAGGATTTTCATACATTTGTGTTTTCATCTTGTTAATTAAAATGATGCCTTCTCCCTTCAGGCCACATTCAAAGGTTGGATGGACATAATGTATGCTGCTGTGGACTCGCGAGAGGTGACCATTGCTATTGGACATGTTTCATATCTTCATCTAAATTAAATGTTACTTTAAATAATAAATTACTTGACTGTATATCAGGGTTTTCTTTGCTTTCATGTTGATCTATGCTTCAGGTGGAGGATCAACCTTCCTATGAGAGCAACCTCTACATGTACATATATTTTGTCATATTCATCATCTTCGGATCCTTTTTCACTCTCAACCTTTTCATCGGTGTGATTATTGACAACTTCAACCAGCAGAAGAAAAAGATAAGTGTCCCAATCTGTTCACCCAACCTGCAAATGTAGATAAGACATTGGTAAATTAGTGTTAAAGTTTAGTTCCAAAGGGTTCGCATGATGCATTTACAAATGTTTTGTGATAAAACATTAAAATGGTTCCTTGAGCTTCTCATCCATTAATTGATTAGACTGCTAGCTGAACTAGATAACATGTATATGATCATGCTTCTGTTGGGTTTGTGCACTTTGGAGATAAGGACATCTTCATGACTGAGGAACAGAAGAAATACTATGAAGCCATGAAGAAACTAGGGTCCAAGAAACCTCAGAAACCAATCCCTCGACCGACGGTACGTGACCTCTCTAACACCTCACCGTACATCATACCAGCTCTGCCTCTGAGCCATCAAGCAGGAATGCTTCCTGAGCCTTTAACTCCTGACCTTAGTCTTGACCTTTGCAGGTGTGAACAAACACACCCATGGTATCCATGTTCTCACCCCTCCCCTCTCAAACCCCCCTCTGTGACCTCTGACCCTCAACAGAACCTGATCCAAGGTGTGGTGTTTGACCTCATTAGCCAGCAGTTCTTTGACATCTTCATCATGGTGCTGATCTGCCTCAATATGGTGACCATGATGGTGGAGACCGACGGCCAGAGTCCTGAAAAGGAGGACTTCCTCTTCAAGCTCAACGTGGCCTTCATCGTGGTCTTCACCGGGGAGTGTAGCCTGAAGCTGTTCGCTTTGCGGCAGTACTTCTTCACCAATGGGTGGAACATTTTTGACTTTGTCGTCGTCATCTTGTCCATAGCTGGTGTGTTGAGATTTGATTAAAACTCATTGAAACTCCTTTGTTAAATAATGTCCTGCTGGAAGTGTTTTCCTCTAACTACCATGTGTTTTATTTCAGGCACCATGCTTTCTGACATCATAGAAAAGTACTTTGTGTCACCCACTCTGTTCCGAGTGATCCGATTGGCCAGAATCGGCAGGATCCTGCGCCTCATCAAAGGAGCCAAGGGCATCCGGACGCTGCTGTTTGCCCTTATGATGTCACTTCCTGCCCTCTTCAACATTGGCCTGCTGCTGTTTCTCATCATGTTCATCTTTTCTATATTCGGCATGTCCAACTTCGCCTACGTCAAAAAGCAGGCCGGTATCGATGACATGTTCAACTTTGAGACGTTCGGTGGCAGCATCGTGTGTCTGTTCGAGATCACCACCTCTGCGGGATGGGACGGCCTGCTGCTGCCCATCCTGAACCGAGAGCCGCCAGACTGTGACCCCGACGCCGAGAACCCAGGCACGGACGTGCGGGGGAACTGCGGGAACCCCGGCATGGCCATCATGTTCTTCTGCAGCTACATCATCGTCTCCTTCCTGGTGGTGGTCAACATGTACATTGCAATCATCCTGGAGAACTTCAACGTAGCGCAGGAGGAGAGCGGTGACGCGCTGTGCGAGGAAGATTTTGAGATGTTCAACGAGACCTGGGAGAGGTTTGACATGGAAGGGACCCAGTTCATAGAGTACGGCCGCCTGTCGGATTTCTGCGATACCCTACAGATGCCGCTGCGGGTTGCCAAGCCAAACCGCCTGCGGCTGATAGAGATGGACCTTCCGCTGGTGATTGGAGACCGCATCCACTGCCTGGACATCCTGCTGGCGGTCACCGAGATGGTGCTGGGAGACACAGTGGAGATGGCTGCCATGCGCGAGAGCATCCAGACCAAGTTTGTCATGAGCAACCCCACCTCTGACTCATTCGCCCCTATCACCACCACGCTCCGCCACAAGGAAGAGGAGCTGGCCGCTGTGGTCATTCAGCGTGCGTACCGCAAGCACCTCCTCAAGCGCTCCATCCGCCACGCCTCCTTCATGTGGCGCTTCAAGAGCATGAAGGTCAAGGAAGAGGACCTCGATGAGAAGGAGGGGTTGCTGGCCAGGCGGATGGCTGTGTTTTATGGCAGCAAGGTGGACCTGGCCGATCAGGAGGTCGAGCAGGAGGTGCAGGTGGATCTAGAGGGTCCTCCGAGCCCAGAACCTGGTCATGCTGGGGCCCTAAACGGTCCCAACCTCCTGGTGGTCCCCGTGGAGGTGACCAGCGAGGTGGTGTTGCACTTGGCCCCCCACCCCAAGGTCTTGAACTTCTATGAGGTCCTTCATGAATCTGTTGTATAACAAACAGTGCTTCACCTCCTTCCGTCTTAGTTCCCATGAGTCATGGTCAGCGGTGTCCGCAGCGTTAGCGGTGTCCGCAGCGTTAGCGGTGTCCGCAGCGTTAGCGGTGTCCGCAGCGTTAGCGGTGTCCGCAGCGTTAGCGGTGTCCGCAGCGTTAGCGGTGTTCGGTGTTAGCATAAGTTGTAAGTTGTTGACATCACTGAGAGATTGTTCCAATGTCATAAAGAATTAATCACTTACAGTTTAAATAAGTCCATCTAATACGTATTTTATGTTTTGTTATGTGATATTGTCACGCAAAAATAACCAATGAGAAGCGTCCTAAGGCTTTGGCTAACAATAAGTGCTACACAGTCACATTTTAATTAAGTCAAGACTATGACGTCTGCTTATTTTGGGTAAGCAAATATATTAAGGTGTTAATTAAGATACTAATACCCAGATCCGAAACATAATAACACTCACACCAGTACAGGTTCACAGTCAGTATTTAAACCTGAGAATTGCACATGATGAACATGAGAAATGCAGCCCAGTTTTTAAAACCACAATAGAAGAAAGCTAAAATATTGTATTTCCAAAGTACTTAACCTTGAGGGATTTATGTATTTCAGGGGTCACAGTGTCAAGGTTAGAGATTGTTTTCTGAACTCTGTTCTCTGTCTTGTCTTACAAAGTCTATACCCATCTTACAATTAGGCGTCGTTTCATTTATTCATTTATTATTTTAGAAGATTTGCCAAAACTGGGCAAATTCCTTTTCCTGCTTAGTTTGGGTCACTTTTCTGAATACAAATTGTTTCATTAGGTCCTTATATTGCAAAATAAATAAATCTACTAAAGTTCTACCCTCCAAATTGATTGTATATACGTCAACTAAACTGCAGTGATCATTAGGCCTAGGGGTTATTAGCAGGGGTGCACATAACTTTTTCAGTGAGTTACTCAGGTGAGTACCAGCAGATGGTGTCTGGTACTCACCCCATATGTAGCGTGGTCTTAATAAGTGCAGTCTTCCTCACTGTCCTCAGTGCCGCCACCACTGTCCTCTTCAGTGTCGCCCCCACTGTCCTCTGCTTCAGCTTCCTGCATGGTAGATGATGAAGATGCTGCAGATGCACCTCCCTGTCCATGGTTGAGCCCCCGATTAGCTGTCTCCATCCACAGGTCAACAGCAGGCTTTGGGTCAAATGTCTCTGTGGTCTGCTTTGACAGGTGAATGTGCATCAGGCCTGAGAGACGAGCATGTGACAGACGAGATCTGTACTAGTTTTTATTATGTTGAGATGGGAGAATCCCCTCTCACAAGCTGCACTGCTTAAAGGCAGAGTAAGAGACAGCTTAACCACCTTGTTGATGTTGGAGTAAGCATCTGGGTTACTTGTATTTACTATTTGGACCAAGTCATACACAGAAGAGGCTCCCAGGCGTTTTCCTGCCTGCTTTAAGCGCATCCATTCTGTCACAGTGGTATCTTTGTCAAGTTGCAAGGTGGCCTCATATTTCTTGAGAATGCTGCAAACTGTTGTGTTTCCAAAACTGTGGAGGTCTTGCATTTCCTGAGGCCATGTTGAAGGATCAAATACTAAGAAATGATCACATGACTTGAGGGAGTCATATCTGATTTCAAACTCTTCAATTAACCCCCTGAGTAAGTGTGTCTTGTCTCTGTCAGCATCAGCATTGGAAACAGTGTGTGCCCTGTGGCTTTCACCATCAAGCAGAAATGTGAACTGTCCAATGGCCACCATGAGTTCATCCTTACATTCTCCAATGGTCAGCTTTTCCTTCTGAAACCTAATGGATGTGGTCTTCAAAATGTTGCAAATGTCAAGCATGTTTGACAGAAAGCACTGAAAACGCTCTGTGCAGACATGCTGCACGGAGCGTAACCAGTCGTAACCAGTTGCATTTCAATGGCTGGCAATAGTCTTGATATTTTTAACAGTTTCATGCCTCCATGCACACCATCTGATATTATTAAACTTACCCAGTTTCACAAAGGATATCCCATTTTCTTCACATAGCTTATTCAGTGCAGCAGTTTTTTCTTTGCTCCCTTTTTGTAAATAAAACTGCAGCAGCTTGACCACAGAGCGATTAAATGTCTCACAGTAAGGAACGTTGCGATCAGCTGATTTCGCGCAATTCTCCAGTGTGTGTGCGGTGCACAGAATGTGCACAAGGGAGTCTCCAACCGCAGCCAGTTGCCGGAGTTTTGGCACAACGCCGTTGTAGATACCTACGTTGACAGCAGCCCCGTCTGTGCACACAGCGACCAACTTTGTTGTCCAGTCATCCAAGCCTGTGTCCTGGAAAAGTCTCACAAGTCCGTCTGTTATGGCCTGCGCGGTTCGGTCAGCACCCAATTCAATCAGTCCAATAAAGTCCGAAGTAAACTCTCCGTTGCTGGACACAGACACAATGTAAACGATTTCCTGCTCAGTTTTTGTGATGTCCTCAGATCCATCAAAAAGCAGCCCCCAAAATTCAGCAGACTGCAACTTGGCTCGTAACTCCCCGCTGATGGTGTGAGCGATGCTCTGCATGATCCGTGTGCCCCCTTCACGTGAATGATATGCACCTCCGACATTTACTCCTAGCCGCTTCAGTAAAGGAACATCCTCAGAATAGGAAGACATGGGACGTGCGTGTTTCGCTTTATGGAAGGCGAGGAGAAAAACATTAAACAGAGCGTGCCGCTGTTCTTCATTCAGCTTGTCTCGCCATCTGGCAAGTGGGTGACTGGACATTTCTTCTCGGCTAGCTTGTTTATTAGCAATGGCTTGCGCCACATTCGTGTGCTCCTTGCTCTTTTCATGTTTGTCAAATAAAGGATGGTTGAAATGATTTTAGCCTTTATAAAAACGCACATGTTTTGTCTGCTAGATGTGGATTTGAGCGGCAAATCTTGCACCTCATTTCAGTGCGCTCATCGTTAGCTTCAAGCCACTGCACATCTTGGAGCCACTTTTCCGAAAAAAGTATTTTCTTCGGCTCTGGCTCCAGTTGGCGTTTCTTTGTAGGTACCGAAACGCCAAAGAAGCTGCTTAATGTCTGTTGCTTTTTGGACATCCCTGACAGTAGTTGACAAGCAACATGTCATGTGTAAGGTTAGATGAGAAGATCGGTCAAGTACGCAAAGGCGCGTAGTAACACAAGTGGCATTACGCATTCCTGATTTTTGTCGCGAATGCGTACCTGCGTACCAGTTATGTGCACCCCTGGTTATTAGTATTACTGATTCATTTGTCTGAAAGTGAACTCTATATTTAATGTTTACATTGCTTAATGAGGCAACAGAAACAGACAGATTTAAAATGGTTGCCCAATTAATCTGCTGTTCTTTTTATTAGATGAGAATGTGTGTTAAAGATACACCTTTTATGTTTGGACACTCACTGGACCTTTCTGGATCTAAGAAACTCATCTCAACAGTTGATCCAAACTCTTCTTAAGTCTTAAACTCTACTGTAAACGAATGACAAGAGTGTTTAGTTTTCTTTGTGTAATAGAGTTAGCATACACCTGTTTACATGTTTGATAGAGCTTGAATGCAGAAAGAGTACACCGTCACAATGCCCTGTATATAACGACACGCAGTGTTGGAAAATTTATTTTTTAGAGTTTTGTCGGTATTGTATATTTGTATACTTTTATTATTGTTTACAAAATGAAACTAAGTTGTTAGAATAAAACAGTATGAACGGTATTGCTGTGTTGACGTTTGGAGACTTTATATGATTCTGTTTATCTTTTTAATGTCTACAGCAACGTGGTTTTAAGGATTTTTCATTTTTAATACATTTTGTACAGTATGAAGATTGATACGTGTTACAGGGAATGTGAAGTTACGTCACGAAGGGTGCCCTCTTCTTGTGAGACAGAATTAAGAGTAGAGTAGTAGGTTTTACTTTTAAAACAATAAGTACTTGGAGAGAAACTAGTAATTAAATCTATAAAACAATACTGCAGCCACCTCTATTGTAGGAATATTGAGTTGACCAACTGAGGCAGCGACCTCTAAACATGGTGCGTTCGCCATAGTGTGACGTCAACCTCACGTTCCCCATAGGCATATGAAGCAGCACAAGCCGTTCCTCTTGTCCAGCTCGATGTTTTGAGTCCAAATATATATTTTTCTGTATTGATTATAGGTTATATTCGATATATTAAATACAAACATCTGTTACTGACGGCAGTGATACAACATTAGACAATATAACATTAGCATCTTAGCATCCTGCTAATATAACTCCGCAGGTGTCTCAAGCTCTGGCCCTCCTGCATGGGTGAGTCTCTCACCTAGCAATGGGAGTGGTCCTCACATGCACAGCTGTGTGCAGCAGTCTGTGGTGATATGCCTTCACTCCTAGATCTGCCTACCGATGAGACACAGTCATCACTACCACTACCCACTCACCAGCCTCAGAGAACTAAAAAAAAAGATCTCTACAGAATCCTCCAGACATCTGACATGTGCTGGTTTTTGGTTGGACTTTGCTGGGCTTTGGTCCACTTATCGGGTAAATATGCCTAAACTTGGGGACCTATAATATAAACTGTATAAAGGAATTGGTGGTGGTTTTACTCAAGTATACTCAATGTGGTCAAACAATTAATTAAGTAATTCAGTTATAATGTTATATTATAGAAACGGTCAATTATGAGAATCATCTATGTTTTGTGATTACTTCATGCAGTAGGCTATTACTGAGATGATAAGAGTATTTTTTTTTTTTTTTTACATGTCTTTAAACTGAAACCCTTCAAAATCTATGAAGAGGAACTGCTTCTCTCCACGCTTCAACAAATTAACACTTGTATTCACATCTGGGGTTATTGAAGTTGCCTCATCTTATCCTCTCCCTTCCCCAGCCCCCCTCACCCAAGACCTCCTCTCCCAGCCCTTTCTTATTACCCAGAAGCCTAGGTTCTATGGCGTGAAGACGAACCGCAGTGTGGTCATCCGCTGTGTGTGTCCACTGAAGCCGCCCCTGCAGGTGGACTGGTTCCATGTCCCGGACTCTGACCTGGAGGCAGAGGAGCCAGTGAGTCCAAACCCCAATGTGGTCATACAGGGGAAGACGAATCAGACCAGCGCCTATCTTTACCTCAAGTATGTGACCCCCTCGGACAGCGGCGTCTACTACTGCAAGGTCAACGGCACCATGGGACCCGGGACCGGCCTGCAGGTCATGCGTGAGTCTCTCTGGGTTCTGGTTCCAGGAGGACCCACCTGTCCTACCAGTTGACTATTTAGTCATTTATCAGATGCTTTTATCCAGAGTGACTTATAGTCAATACAGAGACGGGTCATTAAGGAGCAGTTAGGGGTTGGACAGTGACTACAGAGACATGTCAACAAAGCGTGAGGGGTTAGACAGTGAGTACAGCGACAGGTCATTAAGGTGCAGGTAAATACAGAGACAGGTAATTAAGGAGCAGGTAGTGGTTAGACAGTGAGTACCGCGACAGGTCATTAAGGTGCAGGTAAATACAGAGACAGGTAATTAAGGAGCAGGTAGGAGTTAGACAGTGAATGAGGCAGGTCATTAAAGGTGCCGTGCGTAGAATTTTGTGGCATCTGGCGGAACGGATTTGGCAGAAATCGAAGTATATATTAATTAGTGTATAATCCAATGAAAATAAGAATTGTGGTGTTTTCCTTACCTAAGATTGAGCCCTTTATATCTACATAGGGAGAGCCCACCATGTTGCACTGCCATGTTTCTACAGTAGCCCAGAATAGACGAAAGGCTCTGGAGAGGACGTGTTTAGATTTGTTACAAGAATCTCTATCTTACTTACATAACTAAATACAATTTATACATTTCTCAAGGAACCTCATCACTTAACACTTGGCAACTCGATACTGTCGTAGACCATAACATCATTTTGGAAGTACCTATTGGCACCTTAACTATTGGCCTTGGCAGGCCAGTACGGGCCACCTTAGCTTCTCCTACGTTGTTGGAAAGGGAGGGGTGAGTCGAGGTGAGGGGGACGGTATTCAGTAGGTTTCAATCTACAACCTAGCCTCCAGATGCCACATAATCCTACTCACTGCACCTTTAAGGGGCAGATAGGGTTCAAGCAGTTTAGAGACAGGTGATTATGGAGCAGTTAGACAGTACAGAGACAGGTCATAAACGAGCTGCTAGGTGTTAGGGCATCTTGCTCAAGGGAGGTACTGGGAGTAAAGAAAATAATAATACGATATGTCGTGTGGGTAAACTTATAAGCAATAAGGACTACCTATGAGTTAGGCCTACTTATAGCGTTTAGCTGTCAAATGTGATAGGCCTATTAATTATGTTGGTTTAACCACATTTATGTTATTTGATATTGCCAGAGAAAGTCTTCATGTTGGCTAAATCAAATATCAATGTCACAATCACATCATTGATCTATGAACAAACTGAGTGACTCACTTGTATGACAAAGCCTTTAACAAGAATACAGAACTTTCAATAAGTCTAACGAACTAATTATCCTGTAAGTATTGCTATATGCTGTTTGTCCCCTGCAGCACCTGTCAACGTCCACACGGTGGAGAAGAGGAGCGCAATAAAAGATGTGCTCATCATCCTGCAGGCCTTGATGTTGGCGAGCTGCGTCGCTGCACCGCTGCTGCGGAGATACACCCTGGTGAGCCGCGACAACACTGGTTTTGTTACATGTTATGCTATATATAGTTAGTTGAATATGATTACTTATATGTAGTTGGTGGTCAGTCATATATACTTTAAATGCTGTTTCCTTGCTACTATTTCAGGTTAAAAAAGAAGAAGCAATTTATGAGGATCCACAACAAGACCACATCTACGAGGTTTGTGTTATTGTTGTGGTGATAGTAATGTTGTTTATAGGACAGTGATGAGTTTATTACTACTACTTTTAATTTATATTTTCATCATAAAAAGGCACATGGTTTATGACCATGTGATCACCATTATCTGGATAAACAGGAAACAGCCTACCCTTGCACCTGTGGCATACACTTATCTGGTTTGGAGAAGCTCTCTCTCTCTCTCTCTCTCTCTCTCTCTCTCTCTCTCTCTCTCTCTCTCTCTCTCTCTCTCTCTCTCTCTCTCTCTCTCTCTCTCTCTCTCTGTGTGTGTAATGGTTTGGTCTCTCTCTCTCACTCACTCACTCTCTCTGTATGTAATGGCGTGGTGCTCTCTCCCAGGGCATGATGGTGGAGACGTTGGAGGGAGCGCTCTATGAGGACATCTCCATCTATGCTAAAGCCGGCGATGCCGATGCACCCTGGGAAATCTGACTTTGCTCTGGCAACCTGCTCCCTGCTCCCCTGCTGTCATGACAACCATTCACCGTCACCATGACAATCGTCCCCCATTGCCATGACAACCAACCACCGTTGCCATGACAACATTCCACCCTCGCCATGACAACATACACATTCATCATGACTATTGTCTCCATAGTATAGCCACTTTGATTATATTTGGATGTAAAATAATAAACACACTTTGAACAGGTGAATGAGTAGAGGTGATTTCCTGGTTGTGTTGATGTGTTTACCTCTCTAAATTCCCTTTCAAAATAGAGTTCCTCGTCCCTGCGCTTCAACAGAGCAGTCTGTTTAACCTTGGAGACCGGACCTTTATGTTTGAACAGTTTACCTGTAGATGTAGTCCTACCGCTAGTCCTACCTGCAGTTCTACCTGTAGTCCTCCCTGCAGTCCTGGGCAGTGTGATTCTCCCAATTCTCCCCATGTTAAATTTAAACATGTTAAACTTACCCAATCCCATTTATAAATCCTTCCATCAGTAATATGGCCAAACTATATCACGTGGGTTCATAATCGTTGTCAAGAGAAGGGGTTCAACTTAAGCAGCACACGAGCAAATTATCTATTTATATACTTTTATTGCCATACATTATGAATGGCATTGCTGTGTTGACGGCGTTTAGAAACTTTAAATGATTATATTCTGCTCTCTTTAACTTCCTCATGGTGGAGGATTTATTTATTTTCTAACATTTTAAGGTTTGAACATTGAAACGTTATTTAGGCCTATGTAGAAGCAAAAGCCGCTTCTCTTGACCAGCGTGATTTCTTTTGTCACACCAGATCTTTTTCTGTTGTTTGAACTTCTTGACTGTTCTGTATGCAATGGCTCACTTACTGCTGTATTGATTATAGGTCATATTGTTATTGACGGCAGTGATACAAAATAAGACAATTAAACAACATTTGCATCTTAGCATTCTGCTTACACAACTCAGCAGGTGTCTCAAGCTACCACCCTCCTGTGTGGGTGTGTCTTCCCCTAGCGGTGGGAGTGGTCCTCACATGCCCAGCTGTGTGCAGCGGTCCGTGGTGAAATGCCTTCTCTCCTAGATTTGCCTACCGATGAGATACAGTCATCACCACCACCCACTCACCAGCCTCACAGACACCTCATGAACTAAAGAAGATCTCGACAGAATCCTCCTGACATTCGACATGTGCTGGCTTTTGGTTGGACTTTGTGGACTGGCTTTGGTCCACTTATCAGGTAAATATTCCTAACTACAACTATAATATAAATATATAAAATAAATATAAAGGACATTATGGTAGTTTCCCTTAAGTCTACTCAATGTGGTCAAACTGATAATTCTCTTATGTTATTTTAGATCAATTGTAAATTAGGAGAATCATCTTTGTTTGTGACCTCTTCATGTAGTAGGGCTATTACTGAGGTGAAAATAACATTTTTGTTTTACATGTTGTCTTTAAACTCAAACACTCCGAAGAGGAAGTGCCTCTATCTACGCTTCATTGGATTAACACACATGCACGCACCCACTCACTCAAATTTCCCGTCTGGGTTTTAATAAAGTTGTCTTATCTTATCTTCACCTTTCCCCAAGCCCCCTTCCCTCAATACCTCCTCCCCCAGGCCTCTCATGTTACCCAAAAGCCTAGGTTCTATGGCGTGAAGGCAAGCCGCAGTGTGATAATCGTATGTCTGTACGAGCTGGTCACGCCCCTGACGGTGAACTGGTTCTGGACCCCGGATTCGAACCCTGAGGCCGTGCTGCCGCTGTGGTCAGGCAACAATGTGGTCATAGAAAATAAGGGGAATTGGACCAATGCCTTTCTTTTACTCTTGAACGTGGCCCCCTCGGACAGTGGCGTCTACTACTGCAAGGTCAACGACATCATGGGACCTGGGACCGGCCTGCAGGTCATGAACCGTGAGTCACTCTGGGTTCTGGCACCAGGAGGACCCAGCCTGTCCGACCCGTTTACTATTTAGTCATTTATCAGACGCTTTTATCCAGTGTTACAGTGAAGTTAGAAGTGTCTCGAAGGTTAGACAGTACAGAGACAGATCATTAAGGAGCAGGTAAGGGTGAGGGCATCTTGCTCAATGGAAGTACCAAGTTAGGCCTACTTATAGGAGGTATACAAGTTTAGCTAATAAACGTTATCACCAAAATTATGTTGTTGGTTTAACGACATTTGTGTTATTTGATTGTGGAGTGTGTATGGTTGATGGCTGGTTTAAGCAGCCTCACCTGGCCATGGCAGGGAGGAACCCAGGAAGCTGCTTAACTCCACCTCGGTGGCTTTACTGGGGTCCTCCGACACCAGGACACAGGTTGATGTTGTTGAAACAGGGTTTGAAGCAATATTTCACACAGAGCAGGTGTTCCATGCTGCCATGTCACCCCCATCCACGACGCCAGGGGTTTTTAAAAACGAAGAGGTTTTTCTGCGGTTTTGCCTTGCGTCCACATGAAAACTGAGGTTTTGGGGCCAGAAAACGGTGACTTTTAAAACCGTCTTCCAGAATGGAGTTTTTTTTTAATGCAGCCCTTACGGCGCTGTGTGGACAGGCGAAACCGTAGCTTTTTGAAAACGATGACGACGTGCTGGAATATAATGCGTTGTTGTAAAGGCTCGTGGTTTTCTTCTTTGTTTTTTTTTTGTGCATATTTTAGCAGAAAAGTTACATCACCACCTACTGGCCTCGCATACTTTCTACACCATTTTCACTCGTTGCGGTCTGTGTTGACGAGGATAGTTCTGAAAACGTTGTCGTGTGGATGCAAAACGTTTTTGAAAATGCAATGGAAAAACTTCGTTTTTAAAAACCTCCAGCGTCGTGTGGACGGGGCCTAGTCAAATCTAATATCAATGTCACACTCACATCATTGATCTATGAACAATCTATTAGGCGTAAGCCTAACTGGTTGTCTTGGAAGTACTGCGATTTATCATGGTTTTATCACGGTTTTACCCTGCAGAACCTGTCAACATCCACAAGGCAGAGAGAAACAGCGCAATGAAAGATGCGCTCATCATCCTGCAGACCTTGATGTTGGCGAGCTGCGTCGCAGCGCCGCTGGTGCAGAAATACATGCCGGTGAGCCGCGTAAACCCTGGCTTAGTTACATATTAGGCTAGTTGAGTGTCATTACTTATATAAAGTGAGTTGTTAGATATATAATTGAAATGCTGTTTTCTTGCTATTCTTTCAGGTTAAAAAAGAAGAACCAATTTATGAGGATCCACAGCAAGACCACACCTACGAGGTTTGTTTTATTTTTGTGCTGTTACTATTTTGTTTTTAGTGAAGTGACATCATTCATTACTGTTATTATTTGTGTTAATATTATTCATAATTAGAAACAGTCACATGGTTAATGACCATGTGATCATTATCTAGATAAACAGGAAACAGCCTGCTCTCACACCAGTAGCACACACACACACACACACACACACACACACACACACACACACACACACACACACACACACACACACACACACACACACACACACACACACACACACACAAGCTTGCCAACACCTTCCATAAAACAACAGTTCAGAGATGCCTTTGTGAAGACTGCATCATATGCAAATATCTCTCTCTGTCTCTCTGTCTCTGTCTCTGTCTCTTTCTGTGTGTATGTGTGTGTGTGTGTGTGTGTGTGTGTGTGTGTGTGTGTGTGTGTGTGTGTGTGTGTGGGGTGGGGGGTGTGTGTGAAACTGTGCTCCCTCTCCCAGGGTCTGATGGGGGACACGTGTGAGGGAGCGCTCTATGAGGACATCTCCACCTACACTCAGACAGGTGGGCCCGAGGCACCCTGGGAAAACTGACGTTGCTCAACCTGCTCCCCATTCTGTTGCTGTCATTACAACCATCCACAGGCATCGTGATGGCAAACGTCCTAGGTCGCCGTTGACCATGGCCATTGCAACCATCCCCTGTCGCCATGACAACAATACAAAATCACTATCGTCTCCACAGCGATGCATAGCCTTTCAGACAAAAATCCAGTCCCGTAACAGCAATATCTTCTTGCTGGTTGGTTGATTATATTTGGATGCAAAATAACAAATAAACACACTTTGAACATATGAATGAGTAGAGAGGTTATTTCCTGGTTTCCTAGAGTTGAGTATCCCTTGCTGTTTAAGTCTGGAGGCCGGACCTTTATGTTTGAACAGGTTTGCCTGTAGATGTAGTCCTACCGCTAGTCCAACCTGCAGTTCTACCTGTAGTCCTCCCTGCAGTCCTGGGCAGTGTGATTCTCCCAATTCTCCCCATGTTAAATTTAAACATGTTAAACTTACCCAATCCCATTTATAAATCCTTCCATCAGTAATATGGCCAAACTATATCACGTGGGTTCATAATCGTTGACGAGGGCAGGGATTGTAACATTATTTCACTTTAACTGTATCATGGCATTATTAGTTCTTCCAAAATCACACAAACCAAGCTTTTTTTGGACCCCCTTCATTGTAAATTTCGCAGGCAAAATGCTTCCAGAAACTTGTGACTGTCCTATATATCTACCTGTAGTCTTATAGTTCTACATATAGTCCTACCCGTGTAGTCATATTGTTCTACCTGTAGACCTACCTGTAGTTCTGTAGTCCTACTTGTGATCCTACCTGTAGTTCTGGTGTCCTCTCGGTATTCCTACTTGCAGGTCTACCTGTGGTTCTGTAGTTCGATCTGTAGTCCTTTAGTCCTACCTGAATTGCTACCTGAGGTCCTGTTAAACTAGAGGTCAAGTCCTGGTCTGCAGCTGTTGGATGGTTTCTGATCACATAATGACTGCCAAAGGTTCATTACTAATAATATATCCCGATTTATAATAATACATGCATTAATGACAATAATAAATGTACTATATAAAAGGATGATGTGCACCTGGTCGGA
The DNA here is from genome assembly GCA_026745465.1 of Lota lota. Lineage (NCBI taxonomy): Eukaryota > Metazoa > Chordata > Actinopteri > Gadiformes > Lotidae > Lota > Lota lota. Next base: position 2,727,465 of record JACYXH010000410.1, on the reverse strand, counting down.
ATCCATCACTGCCAAAAACATGCAAATGCTTCCATTTCACCTGTGAGAGTAGGAGAGAGAGAGAGAGAGAGAGAGAGAGAGAGAGAGAGAGAGAGAGAGAGAGAGAGAGAGAGAGAGAGAGAGAGAGAGAGAGAGAGAGAGAGAGAGAGAGAGAGAGAGAGAGAGAGAGAGAGAGAGAGAGAGAGAGAGAGAGAGGGTGTGAGAGAGAGAGAGAGAGAGAGAGAGAGAGAGAGAGAGAGAGAGAGAGAGAGAGAGACCAGCAGATCAGTGTTGCGTGGCTACTCTACATTCTCCACCTGGCAGCGTCTGTTCTCCTGGCATTCAGGTGGTGCTGGACATGGATTCTCCTGCTCTGAACGCTACTTTCCCAGCCCTAAACAACAGCTTTGTGTTCGACTGTACGGAGATGCCCGAAGGCTTCATCATCTGGGGCGTCTTCAGTATACTGGTGTTTCTTTTGGGCTCCCCATTATGCATCTGGGTTCTGTGGGACCTGGTAGACAAACACTACAGAGGAGGTCAGCCCTGCACCCCCAACACCTTGTTCACCCTGAATGTCACTGTGATGGACGTGGTGTTCCTAACCTTCCTGCTGGCCAATGCTCTCAACTTTTTGCTGTGGCAGAACGAGATCCTCACGAATTTCAACTACCTGACGTTCAGTCTCAATTTCAGCGGCCGTCCCCTGCTTATGGCCTGTGTGTACCTGGACTGCTACATGGCCATTCTCCACCCCCTCCGCTACCGCTCTCAGACTCTCTCCAGCAGGGCTATCATTACCGCTGTAATCTGGTTTGCTTCCTTGGTGAACGGGGGTGTATTCATTATGAATCCAAACCTGCTGGCTAAGCCTGGTATGTGGTGGCCGTTCCTCTCCTCTCTGGTGGTCATCGTGTACTGTGACTGCTGCATCCTGTGGACGTTGAGTAGGTTCAGGATGTCCCGAGGTGAGTCACACCAACAGAAGAAGAGAGCTCTCCACATCATCTCCGTCACCAACTACCTCCCTTCGATGATCGCAGTCATCTTTGGAAGATTGATTTTTCAGAGTGAGGAGAAGTACTACTGTCTCATCATCCTTTCAGCCACAATTCCCTTACAGTTGACGTCTGTCCTCATGCCCACCCTCTATCTGAGGAAAGTGGGGAAACTCTGTGGCATCATACCGACATTTTGCAACAATATTTAAACCATCATACACGGCAACGGAGTTGATCACAACACGTGTATGAAGCGAGCGGTATTCTCTTAAATGACAAAATAATGATTCACCTTTAAATTGGTTGCTACATTATCTGAGGAGATAAACTGTTGGTGCCACAGCAGGAAGTTGAATTGGTACCAGGATGCACCTGTTTGTTGTCCGGGTTGGGTTGGCACACCTTTCACTCCAACTACTCAAAATTGTATCAAGCGGAGAAACAAATAAATAAATATGGAGAAATATCTATATACACAATAATAGCAAATATAAATAAGTGTCTATATATATAATAAACAAATGTGTTCGTTATTTGTGGCTCATTTGGATTTGATCACAAGATTATTCTGTATGGATGGTGGTGGTGGGGATGTTTGTTATATATGTGGTTTGCATCATGTAATGTTTTCTGTACAATGCAGGATTGGAAGCCAGCGTTATGTGAGAGATATTAATAAAATCTTAATTTTTGAGTAAAAGTCCTTAATAAAGTGATTACGTGCAATACCAATTAATTTGACATGTCTTGACTTCAAAAGGTTCAACCTCATAACGTCACACCCACAGAGTTAATATGAATAATATATATATTTAAACTAATTTAAACTCGATTATGTCGGTTTGGCCGGTTGAATTAGTACCTTTCACTACAAGTCCCAGGATGCACCTGTTTTCTGTCCGGCTTGGGTTGGCACACCTTTCACTCAAACTACCAAGATGCACCGCGCCTCCCTAATGTCATTCTGCTCGCTTGCCGAGGAACACAAACTCCTGGATATGACTTTTAATTCGGATCAATGAATACTGTGTTCCAGATAACGAATTGGGTTATCTGTTAACCCTGACAGAAGCCGTGTCGCTGTTTGAGGTGTGTAATGACAAGTTATGTAGTTCGCATGGTGAGTAGTTGTCGCTGCTAACTAGCAAGTTAACGTAAACATTCATGACAAGAAACATTAAAACGAAGATAAAACAAACAAGTATGGGTGACTTGGATACAGCTTTAACAGGTTTTCCCTGTCCTTTGTTTTCTAAATGCCCAGTTTCTGCTACTGTCAGACTAACGTTACAGGTGAGCTTGTTAGTGTTAGCAGACTAGTTATGGTTGGTTTATTGGTTTATATATGGTTCATCTTTTGTTTGTCGCTTAGTGTTTGAATGGTTTGTTGTGGCGTATTTATAAATATATATCCCCTTTATCACAACTGCAGGCAGTGTCATGTGACGTGCATTTCATCCTGTTTGTACTATTAGGTTGAGGAAGTACATTTTCTGTCTTCTCTACTTCCTTTGAAAATATCGTTAAAGCAGCAACATCCACATCACATGATTGCATTACAAAGAGTTTACTCAAAGAAGTGCACACGCTGCGTTATTGTGTGTGTGTGTGTGTGTGCGCGCGCGCACGCTTGTAGTGTGTATAGTATGTAGTAGCGAACGGAGCACACACACACACACACACACACACACACACACACACACACACACACACACACACACACACACACACACACACACACACACACACACACACACACACACACACACACACACACACACACACACACACACACGTTGTTGTTACCTCTAATTCTGGAAGCATCACATACTGTTTCCAGACAGGGAAGTCCGGAGGCTAGTCAGAGGTCTTCAGCATGTTACTTTATTATTACTATCTGTGATTCCTTCCTCCTGATGGAATATTGAGTTTTTTTATATTTTCCAGTGAGCTGTGGGGGACTGGTATCTCTCGTGAGGTGCCATGCTGGCCATACAGACTCCAGACCTGCCAGCAGAAGGCCAGGACATCAGACAGGTAAACAAACCACTCAAAAGTCTGAACCACACCTTCAGACGTCTCACAGATCAGAAAGACAAGAGACTTGTGATACTAGTCAGAACACACTGTCACGCTCCGTGTTTCTGCTAAGTCAACAAACGTATGCCAGATACATAATTCTATTGCCCTCCATGTTAACCTGCTCATGTGACACTAAGGTGTGCTAGTGTAGTGCAAGTGCTGTAACAATAATAATAGTAATAATAATAATACATTTGACTTATAGAGTCCTTTTCATTAGGCATCTTAAAGATGCTTACAGTAGAAAACTAGGAGGCTAATAGGAATACATTAAAAAAATATATACATTTATGTATGTCTTTATACTGTGCATACATATATGCTTACACAAATATATATTTATTCATGTTTAATACCTATTGGGAGGGGAGGGGGAGAAGGTGGGGCTAGGCCAGATTGAAAGCACAACAGAAAAGGTTGCTTTTGAGTCCTGTTGATTGCGGAGCGGGTCTGGAGCTCCCTCAAGTGGTTCAGAAGGGAGTTCCAGATTCGGGGGGCAGCTGCACAGAAGGCACGGCATCCATGGTGTTCAGCTTTTTGCGTGGGATGAGGATCAGGTTGCAGCTTGCAGATCTGAGGGACCGGGGGGATTTGTGGTACTGTAGGAGGTTTTGGAGGTCAGTGGTGGACAGTCTTGAAGGTGAGCAGGGCTATTCTGTAGTCAGTGCAATGTGTGATTGGTAGCCAGTGAAGGGAGTCCAGGAGGGGGGTGATGTGGTCCTGTTTCCGGACTCTCCTAAGGATCTGGGCAGCGCTGTTTTGGATGTATTGCAGTTTGGAGTGATTTGGTTGGAAGGAATCTTGAGGATATAAAAGCATGAATGTGCTTCTCGGCATCAGCTGTGGTTGGGGCACGGCGGAGTTTCACGATGTTACTGAGTTGGTAGAAGGATCCTTTGCAGATGTTCTTCATGTAACAAGGTTTGTAACAACAGATGACAGGGTGATAGAGACGTCAGCGATGGTGAGGGAGGTTGTGATGTTACCATGGGTTTGATGAGGAGTGCCGACCAGGAGGATTTCTGTTTTGCTGCTGTTTAGTTGGAGAAATATGTCTGTCATCCAAGCTATGTTCTCCTCGAGGCAGGCATTTAGGCAGGTGGAGGCAGCATGTAGGTTGGGGGGGATTTGAGAAATAACTTGGTATCATCAGCGTAGGTGTGAAAGGAGGTGTTGTGGCGACGGATGATATGGCCAAGATGGATGACATATATGAGGAAGAGAACGGGACCCAGGCTGAGCCTTGAGGGACACCGCAGATGACCGGATGGGCTAGTTGTTGATGCCACATGCTAGGGTTGTGCATGTGTCGTGCTAGTGCTGTATGCTACTGCTGTATGCTAGTTGTTGATGCTAGTGTAGTGATAGTTGGTAGCACTGTATGCTAGTGATATATGCCATTGTTGCCAGTTGCTGTATGCTACTGTAATGGTAGTTGGTAGTGCTAGTTGCCCTATGCTAATATAGCGTTAGTTGGTATTGCTGTATGCTGCTAGTATGCTAGTGCTATATACTATAGTTGCTAGTTGCTGTGTGATGTGTGTCTCTGCTGTACAGCTGATCAAGGAGAAGCTAGCCCTGTCCCTCAAAGCCCTGCAGAAGCGCTATGTAGCGTCGGACACGGTGGTGACCAGCGAGGACAGCGATGCTAACCTGCTGTGCTGCGCGCTGGAGGCCGTCTTCATCCACCGCATCAAGAACAAATACGTCCGCTGTGAGGCGGGGGGACGGGGCCGCAAGGACCACAGGCCCCTCCCCCAACCCTCCTTCTGGAACCTCCTGAAGACAGTCACTCATTGGTGAGTTGGACCTCTATCCTAACCTCTAACTTAACCTAATCTACCTTAACCCCTTAACCTCTAACTTAACCCTGACCTAACCTTTAACCTGACCTAACCTCGTTAGGGGCAGCATAGTCTAGTAGTTAGAGTTTTTGGCTCCCAGCCAAAAGGTACTGGGTTCAATCTCCAGTGTCCACAGTCTACTTGTAGGCATCCTACAGCACACATTTCCAAAGAAAGGTTATTTAGATAAAGGCAAATACATGTATGTAAAGCTTAACAATGTTTTAATATTCCATCCCCAGGGATGTCATAACGGAGCTGGAGAAGCTGAGCTTTGTGGGCACCGAGGTGGGCCGTAGCCGGGCGTGGCTCCGCCTGGCGCTGAACCACGGGCTGCTGGAGTGCTACCTGGCCTCTTTGTTCCGGGAGGGTTCCGAGCTGCCGGCCTTCTACCAGCCAAGCGCCCTGCTGCTCCACCCTGAGGACCGGGAGGTGCTGCTTAGCTACGTCCAGGGCCTCGCCTCCCTCTCCTTCAGCCTCTCCTACAAGTCGGCCGTCCTCAACCAGTGGACGGCCACACCCCTCGCCCTTGCTGGCCTCTGCCCCGCCTCCCAGGCCGACGCTCTCCTCCTCAACCACCGGCCCCACTCCACCAAGCCCAAGAGCAAGGAATCATGGGATACAGCATCTCAGTCCTCGGGGTCGTCTGAGGTGGAGGATCCTCAGAAAGGGATCCAGGAGATACCTCTAAGAGACCAAGGACCTCCTGGAGACCAGGGACCTTCAGGAGATCAGGGACCTCCAGGGGACCAGGGACCTCCAATGGACCAGGGGGCTCCAGAGGACCAGGGGGCTCCAGAGGACCAGGGGGCTCCAGGGGACCAGGGGGCTCCAGGGGACCAGGGGGCTCTAGGGGACCAGGGACCTCCAGGGGATCAGGAGGGTCCAGGGCAGATGCAGCCCACCCTACACTCCTCTACGATCAGCCTGGAGACGAGTGCGTCGTCCTCACAACTGTCCTCCAGCATCAGCTCTGACAGCCTCCTCCAGGGCCAGGAGCCCGACCTGGACCTGATCTACAGCAGGAGGACCCCCAGAGAGTAGGTCTCCATAGCGTATTACTAACACTAGTAGTTCTCTATAATCTATTACTATCACTAGTAGGACTACACTGTCTATTTCAACCACTAGTAGGTCTCCATAGTCTGCTAATACCACTTGTAGGACTACACTGCCAATTACTACAACTAGTCGGACTTCAGAGCCCATTAATACCACTAATTGAAGGTTTCAATCTCTAGTCTAGATTATTATCACTAGTAGGATCATCAAAAGTATTATTACCACTTTAGGAAGAAACTTTAGAATTATTGTAACTCATTGGAAATCATTGCTTCTTTCCAATATTTAAGAGTTATTGCAATAGTGAAGCAGTACAAGTCTAAAGGTCCTTAATGTTAAAGTCATGGTTTTACAGGATATGAGAGTTGTAGTGTGTGTGTGTGTGTGTGTGTGTGTGTGTTTGCAGTGATGTGTTGGACCTCCGGGAGGGCGGTGGTCCGGACAGCCAGGACTCCATGAGGGAGGACTCCTTTGTGTCCAGCACCGGCCAGGACCACTGCTCAGGGACCAGCACCTCAGGTGGTTCCAGTGAGTCCGATGGTGAAGCCAGGAGCCCTGGCCCATCCTCCCAGAGCCACAGAGACCACCCAACCCAAAAGCCTCAGGACCATAAGAACCACCACACCCAAACAACCCAGGAGATCCAGAAGCTCCTTAACCACTCCACTCAGAACCTTCCCATCCAGAAACCCCTGTCACAGAACCACCAGAAGGTCCAGGACAACCCAAGCCAGAGGCAAGAGAACCAGGACAGACCAACCCACAACCAGACCCAAGATCATCCAATCCAGAATGTCCAGAATGATGACTTCTCCACCACAGCTGGAGCCGAACCGTTCCCAGCACCATGCGTCCCTGCGGTGCCCATTACCGTGAGCAGGCCGGTGGGGTCGGGGTCGGGGTCAGACCCGGACGATTCTATAAGGGTTTCTGAGACGATGCAGAAGGAACAGAATGGAGAGGCCTCTGGGAAGGAGAAGAAGAACCCTGAGCCGCTGGCGAACAGAGGTCTCCTTCCCTGCTCAGCTAGCATCCTCAGCAGAAGGCAGTCGTCAGACTCTCTGTCGGTACGTCATTACACGTCATTACACGTGATCAAACCTTATTTTCTTTGTTTAGTTGTTCCTCTTAAATGTGTCCCTATGGTTCAGATTGTTTACTGATTGTGTTCCCTTTTTTTATTGCTGTTCCCTTTTTTATTGCTGTTTTACATGAAAACCACAATATAAATAAGTTAGAGGTAAGATAAGTAACGCTCTTTGGTGACATCATGAACAGCTTGTGAACTCTGGTCGGAAGACTACTGTCTAACCAGAACAGTATGTTTAATCAATTCCCTTGCAGCATTCCCGCTCCTGGATCTCAGACGACGACATCTACAAGCCCCACCTGGGGGAGGAGTCAGACACGGAGGAGGACCACACACCGGGACCGCCAACCAATGAGGCTCCGCCCACTGGGGAACCCCCTGCCAGTGTGGTCCATCGCAGGCAGATTGGTAATCCATCTCCTAGAACCCTTAGTACCTGATCTTTTTTCCCTATCCCTATTGGGCATGGTTAGGTTAGGGTTAATTGAAGATGGTTAGGTTAAGGTTAGTTGCACATAGTGAGGGTAAGTTGGACATGGTTAATGTTAGTTGGACATGGTTAGGTTAGGGTTAGTTGGGTAGGAAGGGTTAGTTAGACATGCTTAGGGTCAGTTGGACATGGCTAGGTTAGGGTTAGTTGGGTATGAAGGGTTAGTTGGACATGGCTAGGTTAGGGTTAGTTGGGTATGAAGGGTTAGTTGGACATGCTTAGGGTCAGTTGGACATGGCTAGGTTAGGGTTAGTTGGGTATGAAGGGTTAATTGGACATGCTTAGGGTCAGTTGGACATGGCTAGGTTAGGGTTAGTTGGGTATGAAGGGTTAGTTGGACATGCTTAGGGTCAGTTGGGTATGAAGGGTTAGTCGGATATGGTTAGGGTTAGTTGGACATGGGATAGCCTACATTTTTCACCTTAACCGTTAGGGTTCATTGCACATGTTTAGTATCTCTCCTAAACTCATCTCCCACGATGCATCAGGGCTGTCCAACCCATTCCGCGGGCTGCTGAAGCTAGGTCACCTGGAGCGGCGCGGGGGGATGGGCATCTGGAAAGACTACTACTGTGAGCTGTCGCCCTTCGAGTTCCGCCTCTACCTGGACGACGACGAGCGCACCTGTGCCGAAAACTGCTCCCTGCTGCGATGCGAGGCGGCACGCCACTCATCCTCCTCGGACGGCCGCTTCCAGCTCTCCTTCCCCCGGAAGCACCTGTACCTGCGGGCGGCGGACCGCGGCGAGGCCGAGGACTGGGTGGACCGCATCGTCGAGGCCGCCAAGAAGTGCCAGCCCACCAATCGCTCCGACGACCAGTGGGAGGAGCTCCAGTTCCCGGACAACAAGGATAAAGATGAGAACTCCTACTCCGGCTCCTCATCCTCCCCCACCAGCCCCCTGCGTCGCCCCTCCTTCTCAGGCGGGGATACGGCAGCCAGCAGCGCAGCAGGCACAGACACTGGGCCTGCTGCGCCTGCTCCTCCTCCTACCGAGGAGCTAGACTGGAGGCGCGGGGGCGATGACCCCGAGCCCGACGCAATAAAGGAGGCGGTGCTGTACTCCTACTCCTCTAAGGGCCCCGGTGCCCAGGGGAGCATCTGGGAGCCGCTGGTGTTCTCCCTGTCCCTGGAGCGTCTGCTGGGCTTCGGGGTGCAGGAGGAGGGCCAGAAGGGGGGGGTCCGGGTCAGCCTGCCTGTGGAGGGGATCCGGGACGTGGTGCCGGACGTGTCGCTGGGGGGGCCGGAGTTCTTCAAGCTGCTGACAAGCTCTGGCGAGATGCTGCGGCTGCGGGCCCAGACCCCCGAGGAGGCCCGGTCCTGGAGGGTGCTGATCCGGGGAGCGCTGGACTCCTACCTGGAGAGTGGGGAGGAGGGGGGGGAGGTGGTGGCAGGGTTGGGGGGCAACGTGCGGCGGCTGGTGCAGCATGCGCTGAAGGAAGACGGGGTGATGCTGGAGCAGATGTTCAGCGTGCCCGCACACACGGGCCTGGACGCTCAGGGCTTCACCTGTGCAGGTGAGTAGGCAAATGTGTGTGTGTGTGTGTGTGTGTGTGTGTGTGTGTGTGTGTGTGTGTGTGTGTGTGTGTGTGTGTGTGTGTGTGTGTGTGTGTGTGTGTGTGTGTGTGTGTGTGTTTGTGAGATTATAAGTGTCTAGTCTATTTTCTGTGTGTGTATTTCAATATGTTTATTTCTGTGTGTCTATGTGCAGGTTGTCCCAGGCAGATTGGTCTGTCCCTGGCTAAAGCGCGGTTGTGTGATTTCTCCGGCCGGTACTACTGTGACTCCTGTCACCATGGTGACCTGAGCATCATCCCCTCCCGCATGGTCCACAACTGGGACCTCACTCCCCGACAGGTGAGTCGGCGAGGGCTGAGGGTGTGTGTGGTTTCCTGTATCTTTCTTAATGTGTTACTTTGTGTGTTTGTTAACCTATATACTTTGCAGGTATCCCGGCGGGTCCTCAGGCTCCTGAGCCAGGTTGAACATGAACCACTCCTGAACCTGGAGCAGCTGAACCCAGGGTTGCTGGACCACGCCCGGCCCATGGCCCAGGTGCACCAGCTGAGGCTGGCGCTGAGGTTGCTGGGAGACTACCTGTCAGCTTGCCGCAGCGGAGCCCGCAAGACCCTCCTAGCCAGGTACCTATGACATCACTCACCTGGCCATGTAGCCATGACATCGCTCACCTGGCCAAGTAGCAATGACATCACTGATTCGGCCATGTAGCCATGACATCACTCACCTGGCCACGTGGCTATGACGTCATTCACCTGGCCACGTAGCTCTGATGTCATTCATCTGGCCCTGCACTAAAAGAAACACAATACACCACTTAAACATGCATTCAGCTTATTTCTCATAACTAAGGGCAGAAATTAAATGGAAGATATGGTTGTCCTATAATAGTTAAGGTAATAGGGTTAACGAGGTTTACCTGTAATAGTTTTAAATGTGTTTCTCCGTATATTATGGTCTGGTGTTCAGGATGGAGGCACACAGTTACCTGCTGGAGTCCAGTCAGCTCTACAGTGTGAGGGACCTCCGCCAGGTATCATGACTCACGTGTCCTCTCCTGGCCTTACCTGATTTATCTGTTCATTTGACTTACTGTATTTCACCTGCCTTTGATGATCTGGTGTATTTGTTTATGATGTCACCCCTCACACTGTCTCTGCCACCTCATCCGGACACCAACGTGTGTGTGTGTGTGTGTGTGTGAATGTGTGTGTAGATAGCCGAGGGCCAGTTTGCAGCCTACCTGTCGTCGCTGGTCCAGGTGTGCTCGGAGCATGTGCACCAGTGTGACCTTTGCTCACAGCGAGGCTTCATATGCCAGATCTGCCACGCCGATGACATAATCTTCCCTTTCCAGTTGGACAGCACCAGCAGGTAGGCAGATGACTGTATAACCCAAACATTCTTCTTCTCTTTCATTCTTCCTGTAATGTAAACAGAATTATTGTCATGTTTTGATAGAGATATCGTGTTCTGAAAGTGATATCATGGTGTGATAGTGATGTCATGTTAGTGATGTCATGTTGTGATAGTGGGGATGCCATGCTGTGATGGTGATGGTGATGTCATGTTGTGATAGTGATAGATAGATATTTGTTCCAGGTGTGGAGAGTGAAAGGCTGTTTTGTGATATTGATAGTGATATTGTGTTGTGATGTCATGTTGTGATAGTGGGGATGCCATGCTGTGATGGTGATGTCATGTTGGGATAGTGATAGATATATCTGTGTTCCAGGTTTGGAAAGTGTATTGCTGTGTTGAGATAGTGATAGTAGTGATGTGATAGTGATATATCTGTGTTCCAGGTGGGGAGAGTGTAGGGCTGTATTGTGATAGTAGTGATGTTGTGATAGTGATAGCGATATATCTGTGTTCCAGGTGTGGAGAGTGTAAGGCTGTGTTGTGCTAGTGATAGTTATAGTAGTGATGTGATAGTAATACGTATATCTGTGTGCCAGGTGTGGAGAGTGTCTGGCTGTTTTATGATAGTAGTTGTGTTTTGATAGTGATAGTGAATATCTGTGTTCCAGGTGTGGGAAGTGTAAGGCTGTGTTGGAAAATTATAGTAGTGATGTGATAGTGATATATCTGTGTTCCAGGTGTGAACAGTGTAAGGCTTTGTTGTGATAGTAGTGACGTTGTGATAGTGTTAGTGATATATCTGTGTTCCAGGTGTGGAGAGTGTAAGTCTTTGTTGTTATAGTAGTGATAGTGATATGTCTGTGTTCAAGGTGTGGAGAGTGTTAGGCTGTGTTGTGATATTAGTGATGTTTTAATAGTGATTGTGATATATGTGTTCCATGTGTGGAAAGTGTAAGCCTGTGTTGTTGTAGTATTGATGTTGTGATAGTGACAGTGATATATCTATGTTCCATGTGTGGAAAGTGTAAGGCTGTGTTGTTGTAGTATTGATGTTGTGATAGTGACAGTGATATATCTGTGTTCCAGGTGTGGAGAGTGTAAGGCTGTGTTCCATGCTACCTGTAAACTGGGCTCCTCCTCCTGCCCTCGCTGCCTCCGCTTCAGGAAGTACCTGGAGAGAGACCTCCAGTACTGACCACACCCCCTCATCTGGACCCACACGTGGTCAGGGCTGAACCAGGCATACCTGACCTGGGCAGATCTAACCCGAGACAGACAGCTGAGCCAGGAACACCCAACCTGGTTCAGACGGTGTAGAATGAAGCAGAATGATTCAGATCAATTATTTATTTCTTACGTAGGAAACCTCAAGTGCAATTCTGAAGACTTTCGGAGGTCAGGCGGTATACATGACGAGCTCTCTTCACCATCACCACACCACACACTAGCTACGCTACGTTACGTTTAAGCGGTACCGCACTGTAGCTATGCTACATTGTAGCCACTCCATGCTGTAGCTAGGCTACGTAGTAAGCGCACTGTAGCTACACTATGCTGTAGCCAGGTTATGCTACACTGTAGCTACATTGTGCTATGTTGAAGCCATACCACACTTTAGCTACGCTATGCTGTAGCCAGGCTATGCTACACTGCAGCTATGCAGTGCTTTGTTTAAGCCATACCACACTGCAGCTCCACTATGCATTAGCCACACCACAATGTAGCCATGCTATGCTGTGGGCCAGCTTTACCACCCTATGGGTTACGCCACACTGTGGGCCAGCTTTATCAACCTTTGGGCTACATCACACTGTGGGGCTTGGTGCTGTTGCGGTGGTCCAGGGTACTAGACCGCTCTCATATTCGTCTATAGCTTCTAACCACCAGAGAGCCCATGGAGAATGGAATGTCATTGCCAAGGACATTAAAAATGCTAATCCAACGTTTCCTCATCACCATTGTTGCTCTTAAGTTTTGAAGACTGATCCAGTTCCTGCTCATGATTACAGAGGTGTGGTGTTTTAAAGGTCCTGAACCTCAGACTGATGACCTTCTTCTGAGTTACTTTGTGCCTTCTTTATCTAAACCATCACACCCATTCATACCACACACACCAGACGGTGTGTGTGGTATGAATGTAGGTCATGGTTTGTCATTTCTGTTTATAATCAGTCTCTTGATTCATCTCCATGTGGTCTTAATGAAAATATTCTGAACATCATGTGTTGAATGTATATGGAATCAAACAGCAAGCCATTATAACAAGGATTTTGTGATTTAAAAGATTTGAAACTTGGTTAAAACTATGTTCGGCAGAATGACTGGTAGCTTTTTTGTACTGAAGCATGACTGTTAAAGGGACCCTCTTCTTAAAGGGACGCTTTGGGTCTCTCGCACACGGCTTTTATTCATGTGATCTATGATTTTTAAAATTCAGAAAAACAGAACTAATGTTTTAACCTCCTTATGATTGGTGGTGGTGTTAGGGGGGAAACATTCCAGCGTGATGAATGGTTGTTCGACTAGCACCATCTCGTGTGCATGAGGAGAGAACCTGGGCTAATTGTCAGGGCTTGAATCTTAACTTTGCCAAAACAAGTAGGCTCAGGATGTTAATGTATTTTAATCAAACTCATCCTGTTTATATTATTGCATACTTGTAAGTGGTTATAAAGTCTAATAAAACGTTGGGAAGTAGGATTTTTGTGTTTGTACTTTGTGTTTATGAATTGGTTGTCACTGTTTTGAGCATTTTGCAGTAGGTTGCTGCAGTAGATTGCTGTTATTATAACAATAAACGCTTTTACCATAGATCCTATGGGTTTTTTCTCGAAGGGCGCTGGCAAATTAGTTGACAAATAATAGTGAAAATGGTAAGTGATCATTTCGCAGTTTAATATAGATGTCGCCACCTTGTGTTGAAATTGTGAATGGGAACTAAAATGTAAGATATACAAAATATGTTGACGTTTGACACGAACATTTTTGTGTCCTTTTATTCTCATGGAAATACGTCAATATGCACGACGGATCATTTAAATGCAATAGTGGTGAAGTCCTATCTCGACCCATTCACAACACGCGCCACAATCCCACCTGCGCCTCGTCAATTTAATGAGCGACGAGATTACCGTTTTAAGTAGACATCCAATCACACCGAACTGTCAATAATGACGTCGTGCGGGATAGCACGGTGATAGGCGGTGGTGGTACTGATGTCACCTGTATGAGTCATTAGGGACAGGTATGAGGCGGAGGCACCTATCATCACTAAATTAATCTGAACTATGCTATCTTTTAAAGAGGAAGGAGAATTGTAATTCCTTAAATCCCGTCCAACGTGTTTGTTCACGTTCCTGCGCTGTTGTCCCATAGACAGAAACCAGGTCACCTCGGAGCAGCTGGCTACTCTCGTACAAACACAACTCTCAAAACCTCCGAACTCTCCTGAACGCCACAGCTCCTCCAAACTCCAGCCCGTCCAGAGACAGCAGGCTGGGACCAGCTCCAGCTCCAGCTCACTGAGCGGTACTTCCACGATGGAAGCCCGGCTGTACGAGTCCGAGAGCCTCCTGGAGAGGAGCAACCACACGGCGTTCATAGACGACAACGTCCTCTACGTGTGGGGAGGCTACCAGGTAATAATGAATATCTTGCTTTATGGGGAAGCCATGCGACCCTGAACCGGAGCAGCTGGTTAAGTTTGAGGACGGGTACAGCAAAACCCACTTCCCAGTTGTTTAGGGAAACAATGCTTTGTTTATAGTCTGAAAAGTTGTTTCTGACTCTGACCTAAACAGTAATCAAATCAAGATCTTCAACCCCTGTCGAATACAACGTCTATTTAACATCTAGTCGTTTAGCAGATTATTTTATCCCCCCCCCCAATTTTTTTTTAAATAATAATAAAATAAAACATAAAGTAACCCGGAAAGCCACATGCCTTTGCTCGAAATAAAACAACTTTTAAAAAGAAGATGAAGTATGGATTCATACAATTTGGTCTTTTTTATGTTATTGAATGATATACAGTGTATCTGTTTGCATCGACTGCATTTGTTATGTTCTAGAACCCACACGCATTTTATGAAGGCCTATTGGTTCAAGTTAGAATTTGACCAATATATATTTGTTTTTATTGGCTGGCAGTGGGGGGGAACATAATATTATAGCGCCGGGGCCCTGAACGACCTACTGACGCCACTGTCAACTTGCCATCTCTTATGACGACGAAAGGCAAGTGACGTGGTCCGCGTTATTTAGCTTGCGTCCAAAATGACCGTGGGCCGTTTGGAAAACTAGGAGGGCTTAAACTCAGTGCTACAGCGTACCGTCGCTAGTACGTTGTGGCCGCGGGCCGAGCTCAGTGCGCTCTGCTATGTCTGCGTACTGCCACGGTGACCTTAAAAACACACATGACCCATGATATTATCCACCAGCCGGTTCGGCCTGTAATGGTGTTGGGGGGGCCGTCAGAGAACAAAATGAAGAAAAAATAGTTGTGTCGTTGTCCCGGAAAGCACGTCGGCCCACCGGGGCAGTGCCCTGTATGCCCCATGGCCAGGCCAGCCCTGGCTGAGAACAAAGCCTATGTACGTTTACCTATGTAAAAATACATATTGGAGTAGCTACAGAATTGGTAGAGCTGCATGGCAGATCCTCTGTTCAGTGACAAAATATTATGATTCATAATGTTATGTTGAGACACACGGCAGGTGTTTGATCAGCTGTGTATTCTACTGTATTATCGGGCTTGTGTTCACTTTGTGAGCAGAACCGATCGCAAACATGGCATTGAAACAAGTATATCCAAGTGTGTTAAATATGCTTGTAATAAATCTATTGGCTCCTTGTGTTGTCAGGTGGTAGCAGGGCAAGAAACGATCCTGCCTTCTGACGAGATCTGGGAGTGTGATCTGGACAGCGGAGAGTGGTGAGATGATGATCATAATTCATATTATCAGGCTGACGTAAAGTCTGCTACTACAGACTGTTCTCGCAGATGGAAACAAGATCTCCCAACATTTATGGATCCAATGCATGCTCACTGCTATGCATTGTATAGTGATGAATACAGATACAGGCTTAGTGGAGTACTTTTACATTTGTATGTACAGTGACCTTGTCAAAGCAGCTTAAAAGTACAACTATGATTTACAATGAAAATATACATATATAAAATGCTAAAAAGTGAAGAGAAAAATAAATGACTGAATATAAAGTACCAAGGAAGTAGAATAGAAAATGCAAGACATATGTATGGAACGTTATCTGTACATATTTGATTTTCTCTCTCAGGGTGTGCAGGGCGATCGGGGGCGACGCCCCCTCAGAGTTGTCTGGGGCTTGCGGTTCTTTCCTCAACGGCTCGCTGTACGTCTTTGCTGGCTGCGAGCCCATGGGCTACACCAACCAGGTGAGGCTCTGCACCCTGATGACCTCACCTGGCCAGTTGACATTGTCCTCGGGCTGCAGGTTGCCGTGTGAGTGATGTCCTAGTACTGGCGGAATGGAGAAATTCAGTTGAACCTGGAATTTGTTGTTTGTTATTGCACCTAGTGTTTTTTTTCAGTGTGCCATTGGTATTTCAGGGAACTGGCTGTATTTGTAGTTTTGTCAGTGAACCAAGGGTTGCGGTACCGTTTTCAATGTTGTGGTATTTGTAGCTTTTCAGCGTGGATTTGACGGAGGAATGCTATACCTGGAGGAGGATAACGGACACGAAAGGAACCACACCTTCACCCCGCAACAAACACAGCTGCTGGGTCCACAAAGACAGGTCTGTACATTGAGTTTTGGAAATTTAGGGAACCTAGAAAGGATGTATCCTACCCATCTAGGATGTATCCTAGTGATCGAGACTCTGCCAGTGCGTGTGTGCGATTTCTTTGCATCCCATAATAAGGGGTATGTTTTGACAGGCTGATTTACTTCGGGGGCTACGGCTGCAAGACTATCCAGGAAGTGAGGAACACGTCGGCACTCAGCTTCATCGTGGAGGAAACGTCCTGGGTAAACAAACACACCTTCACCTCCTCTTCGGTAGGACAATGGTGGAACTGGTGTTGGCTTTATTTTGAAGGTCCTACACCCTGCTAGTCGAGGCTGTTTGGTGGATGGGAAACCACAAGCTGTGGATGAGCCATCATCCACAGCTTGTGGTTTCCCATCCTCTGAAGTCCTCTGTTTGGTTTGGTAGCACTAGCATCCAGAATAACCTTCCTATTGGTTAGTAGTAGAACGCTTTTATAACTATTAGTTGGCGTAGCAAGTCTTTTATTGGTTAGTGAGCATAGCAGCCGGTGTAATTGTTTTTCTTGTCTGCTTATTTGGATTACTATTGATCCTGGGGAAAATTCTTTATTACAATTGCTCAAGTTAATGGGAAATATAATAAAGGTAAACAATATGGAACTATATAAAACAAACGTCAGGCAATATAAATGTGCATAGAATATGTACATATAGATATGTATGTAATAGTGGTTCATGAAATCATTTTCTGTGCGTTGCTTGGCAACCGGTGTAACTGTTCCGCTGACAGACGGCCATTGGGAACACATATTTCCGGTGTTGGGGTTGGAACAACGAAGTGAACGTCTTCGACACGCAAACCAACAGCTGGAGCATGCCAGAGACGCAGGTAGGCCTACTACACGACCGGTGCAGTCGTCCGTTCACTCAAATGGCACACAGTATTTGCGCTTGATCTTTATTGCGTGTCTCAATATTATTTTCATAAATACATCCCACTACATTTATTTTACTGCAGAGAATTGAAATGCATCTTGCATCTGCCTCCCCACACCTACAAGCCATGTGTATTATCACTGCCCCGGCGAAGGAGTTGGTGTCCTGACCCACAGGTTGAGGAACACTGCATTAACCTTTAACCCCTTACCCGGTCCTTGTTTCCCCCCCCCCCCCCAGGGTCCGGCCCCCTCCCCCAGGGGCTGCCACGCCAGTGCTGTCCTGGGGAACAGAGGCTTTGTCTGTGGAGGTCTGGTGAGTCATTTGTTGGAGGGAGATGGGTTACTGGGTTCTCAATGGACAAGGGCGGGGCCTGGGGGGGGGGGGGGGGGGGGGGGCTGGGCCTGGGCCTGGTGTCGCACATGCTCCCTCCCCAGATTGCCACCCTTACTGAATCTGGCAGTTGATAGGATTTGAACAAAATCAGAAACTGTTTTTATTTTAACTACACAATGTTTTTATTGTACAGATGTTTTTTTATTTTTTGGCTGATTATCGGAATTAATATATAGTTTGTTTAAGAACATGTACGTTCTCTTTACCGTTCTACAAAGTAAAGTGTGGTGGTCCCGTGCCCCCCTGGGGTATTCTGGGCCACTCCAACTAAATGAGTCCACGCCACTGCTGATGTGTTGGAATGTATCTTGACTTTACTGACGAACGTGTTTGTTTGACAGGACTCAAAGGATCTCGACTTGTACTGTCTGGATCTGGACACCTGGACCTGGACATACTAGTAACTCCCACCCCCCCTGTCTCACTGATTTGCTAATCACTGATCAATCACTTCAGCTTCATGATGAACACTGAAAGCTGATGCTGTGTCTCACTCTACCCAGTGACCTCTGCTCATCGCGTGTACCCATTGGTCGCTCTATGCACACGCTCACGCCAACATCCGACCACACCCTCCTCCTGTACGGAGGCTTCGGGGACAATGAGGTGGGCGTCGACCAATCCAGAGCCCGCAGTAAGTCTGGCTTTTCATTTTGTTTTCCAATTCTGATTCTATGTTAAATGTGATATTACCAAGCTTTGTTTAATTTATTCTGATTGGTCAATTACGGCATTCTACGGTCTTATTTCTGAATAGCAGACCATTGCTATGGACTATTTATGCAACCGTAGATTTTTATTTTTTTGGCAGCAATTAAATAATTTTTAAATCAATAAAATCTTTGTTATATTGTGCTTTCTTTCCCAAGGTGATGCCTGGCAGTTTGACACACTGAGGAAGGAGTGGATGGAGAGAACTGATCATCCACACCACGACAAGCCCAGGTACAGAGGTGGACCACTCAGGAAAATACCGTCATGTTTTGAACTCATTTCCCCGCAAGCCCAAGCAGGAATACTATTCCAATCAGCTGACACTCTTCTGTGGCTCCATCCTCCACAGGTTGTGGCACTCGGCGTGTGGCGGCGAGGGCGACCAGGTGGTTGTATTCGGAGGAAGTAGCAACTTCTGCATCCAGATGGATTCTGTATGTCATCAGAACTCCTTGTTCTCATCTACAAAATACAGCTGTATTATTTTAAAGAAATGAATTTCCACACAGAACACTTTGACCTAAACTGTGGTTTTAGGTTTCTGTAAACAGCTCTGATCAAACTGATTTTAATTTGCCAACGAACATTTCACTCCAGCCTAAAAACAAGATGTCCTTATTAATCCCAAATGGGAAATATAATTGGGAACTAGATGAATCTGCGAGCTCATGTTTTATTTGCTCTGGCATATGCGTCTGGCTGCCCGCCCTCCAGTTCAGACATATTTACAGCAGGCCTGGGTCGGGCCAAGCACAACCATTGATCTAATGTGGGGTGGGTTTGATATGACTGACATAAACAACCAAGATGGCTGTCGCTAATGTGTCACATGTTCTGTTGCTCTGATTGGTTGTGGGTCTATCCAAGTGAGTCCAGAGACATTTAGGTTTGTCTCCATTGATAACGCCCCTTAGAAATGGAAAATGAACCGAGAGGTTCCACACTCATACGGTGTGACAGCAGAAAGTACAAATTTAATGTAAAAACGACAAGTAAAATACAGAACATGTATACAGCAAACCTTGGGTCAGAATGCCATCAGTCTTGTTTGACCAAAAATGTTTGTTTTCAGGTGGCGGTTCTACGGTCTCCATGGCAACGTCACTGCAAGGATGTGTTTGTCTTCCAGAATCAACCCTCCTCCCTGAGCAGGTAGGCATACCTTGACCCCCAGGAGACAGACCCTAGGGGCCCCCTGAACTCTTAACCCTCAGACTATTTTAAATGTATTTATACTTGTTTGTCAGGCATTATAGACATACATACAGTCACACTTGTTAAAATTCCTGTCTTAAGGACATGGAGGCATCAGCCATTGCCGGTGGCAACTGCAAGGACAATCTGTTGTTTTCTTCCTCTTCTTCTAGACTGACCAAGGACGCAATAGCGAGGAACCAAACTCTTTTAACGCAGCAGCTGTCATGGCTGCCACGCCGGCTGCTCAAGGAGATCTGTAAAAGACTAGCCTTCTTCTCTAGCCAGCAACCAGGGGCCCCGACACGGCAACCAGAGGCCACAGCTTGAGGATTTTATGAAGCCAGCCTGAAATGGGCTTTTTTTTATTTTATTCTATCATTGTTTTTGTTGTAAAGAAATTATGTGATTTAATTGTTTATAAAATAAGTATTTTAATGTTCATGATTGCACATTAGTGCTGTTAATAATGGTCTTTATTTTTAAATGATTTAATAAACTTTTTTTAAAGCCATTTTTCTCTGCGGTACTTTACTGGTGGTCATGGACACGGACTAATGGTTCTGAACTCAAACATGAATTAAAGGATCTTGAAATGCAACTCATTTGGTTTGTGCACAGGGTAAAAGTACTAATAAAACTGTATTATATGTCTGTCTGGGCTTAGAGTCAATCTTCTCTCCACATCACAAAAAGCCTGGTTATACGGTTTGCAGAACTAAGTCACTAGATAAACACTGCTCCTAAATCTTGATTCTCAACGGGGGGCAGGTGTACTTCAGCAGGTTCCAGGGGTGGTACCAAGATAACGGCATTTTTTTTTTAATAGCTACAAAAACGATTTGCAATAATGGTACGACATTTGGGGGGGGGGTGTCAGATGACTAAAATGTTCGTCAAACGCTACGTCCCAAATTACTAGATGGTAGTCAGTGTCCGCTAGGCGGCAGCAGTACTAAACTCATCCACATCAGATCTGAAGCCACTTCCTTTTCCTTCGCCAGTGTTCTACGCGGCTCTGCACGCTTTCAGTTGCGGCCGTCAATCGCAAACCTGGACTATAAAACGTACAAAAGTGACCTCGTACACCACAGAACTATTTCCATAAGGACGTAGGTAAGTCCCCGGGAAACTGTGGCTGTCGCTGTAGGTTTCGGGTGCGTGTGTTAGGGGAGGTTTGTCCCGGCATGAGGGGGGGCCCTGGTCTACCCCCGTGGTGGTAGCGGCATGCTAGCGTTAGGTCCGCGCCACATCCTCGTTAAGTTTAGCCGGTGTTGTGCATACACCTCATAAACAACCTTAATGTAACATTAGCTAGTTAGGACTATACGTCTATAATGAAGTACTGCCACACATCCAGCCGTGGCTCTGAGCGAAGTATCACGACATCATATTGCGGTGAACCAGCTGTCAGTGCCGATGGTTAGCGGCATCGGGTAATTGTAGCATGTTGTTAGCATGAGATGCTGGCTATCGTTAGCATGGAGATGCTATCTGGCTGATCCGTTGGATGGTATCTTTTTTTCGCAACTCATTTAATAACATGATAAAGAGATAGTGTTGAAGCGGTCAGTAGCGTATATATTAATTACGTGACATATCAAAGCAACAAGGTTGTCCGAAGAAATCTTAACACAACTTTGACTCATTGTTCCTGTTGATTAGTTTCAGTGTGTTAGTTTCACATGCTTAGTAAAAACATGTAGAAAATGAACATACTGTGTCCGGTCCTCTAGATCAGCACCCCCCTGGAGACATGTCGCGGTTCTTCGCCACCGGCTCCGACAGCGAGTCGGAGGAGTCCTCGTCTGCTGACGAGATCACCCCCAAAACATCCGGACCCAACTTTAGACAGTGAGTACCTGTGTGTTAAAGTGGTGTCATACACTTAAGACTGTTAGGCGGTACCAGGCCACCTCCCCAATCCAGACCAGTACCTGTCTACCAGTAGATGTGTCCTACAAAACCCTGAACATAAGCCAGTATATGTCATGCAAGACTCTGAACATTGGCCAGTATCTGACATACCAGACCTTGTTGGTAATTGATTGATCTCAACTGTCTGTTTCCCGCCCCCCCCTCAGGTCGCTGTTGCTTAGCGATGATGAGGAGGACACCAAGAGGGTTGTTCGCAGTGCCAAAGATAAGAGGTGAGTGGACCTGATAGAAGATGTCACAGTTAACTTGTAACCTGTAAACTCCCAACAGCTGGGAAACGCTGCCATAATAAACAGCAGAAGGTGATCCGTCCAAACCAAAACAATTGATGGATCTTTGCATTAACTCAGAACTTCAATTCATAAATGATGACATCATGTTACCATGGAAGAGTTTATAACCCATTACAGTATGTTGACTTGCTGACTGGTGTATTGATGATGTTGTGTTACTGTGGCCAGGTTCGAGGAGCTGACCAACCTGATCAAGACCATCCGGAATGCAATGAAGATCCGAGACATGGCCAAGTGTCTGGAGGAGTTTGATCAGCTGTGTCGAGCATTCCTCAAGAGTAAAACTATAGTGGACAAGGAGGGGGTCCCCCCCTTCTACATTCGCCTGCTGGCCGACCTCGAGGACTACCTCAACCAGGTAAGTTAGCTAGAGGACCACCTCAACCAGGTTAGATAACTAGAGGACTACCTCAACCAGGTTAGTTAGCCCTCAACAGGTTGGTTGACGTGAGTACCACCTCAACCGGGTGAGTTAACACTTAACTAGGTTAGTTAACGAGAGGACCACCTCAACCAGGTTAGTTAACCATTTGAGATAGCCTCAACCAGGTTAGTTGCTGAATGGAAACCATACATTTTGCAGATGTTTTAAGCATGCCACCTTTTTCATCCTTATTGGTCTTTGATCCGAGTACTAATGTGTTGTGGTGTCACTTCCTTCCAGCTGTGGGAGGACAAGGAGGGCAAGAAGAAGATGAACAAGAACAATGCTAAGTCCCTGAGCTCCCTGCGCCAGAAGATTCGCAAGTACAACCGAGACTACGAGACGGAGATCGCTGCCTACAAGGAGGTACAGACTCTACTACTACAGCTTGATGCTCTGTTGGCTGGCCGATAGACACTCACCCTCTCTCTCTCTCTTTCTTCCCCCCCCCCCCCCCCCACAGAATCCCCAGGAGTCTGCTGATGAGGAAGAGGAGAAGGAGGCAGAGGAATCGGGTGAGTTTAATGTTTACATACCTTAATTTTGATTTGTTCATTTATATAGGTGTTGACCGAGAAGTTTTCATCAAAAGGTTTTCTTTTTTTTAATATTTATCAGATGCGAAGAATATTTATAAAAATAACCTCTACACCTTTATTGTGATGGGGTGTTCACTGTGTGATGACTCCTTCCTGTGCTCCAGGCTCTTCTTCGGGTAGTAGTGATGATGATGAGGAGGGAGAGGAGGCCTTGACCGCCAAGTCCTTCCTGAAGAAGGAGGTCGTACCCGAGGCCAACAAGTTCCTTAAGGGGGCCAAGGGTTCTGGGGTGAGGATGCACACACACACGCACATACACATACATACACACACAAATGTATGATATACACTAATACTGAACTCTCTCTCAGGATGAGTCTTCGTCAAGTGATGATGAGGATGATGAAGACTGGGGTGAGGACACGGTGGACAGTGGCAGTGAGAGCTCTGATGATGGAGAGGGAAAGAGCTCATCGCTCGCCTGCCGCTTCCTCAAGAAGTGAGTCTTGAGTTCTAGAGCCTGCATGCTAACCTAAATATACCAGTATTAGCATGCTAACATACATTGAACAGTACAAACATTTTGCATATCAACAATGGAACCACGAGCAGTTTATGTAATCTGCACTGATGCCATCTCCTCGGGAAGCTGTTTTGCAGATTAGTACTGTTTTCTTCCCTCGTTGACATTCTGCCCATGCATCTTTGAACAAGAACCTAGTCCCTGGCATGAATCCTTAAGGGTATTAGAACCTGTGATCCTTCTCAAGGACTTTTCCTGTCCTCCTATTGGCTAGGGGTCAGGGGGTGTGGCTTAACGCACAAGCAGCAGTGGCTCAGGAGATGGAGCGGTTTGTCTGGCAAAGCTGGTTCGATCCTCAGCACCTTCTAGTAAAGTGCCGAGATGTCCCTGAGCAAGACTCCTGACCCTAACTACTCCTGACAAGCTGGCTGTTCCCTTGCATGGTGTATGAATTGATGAATGTGAGGCACAAATTGTAAAGCGCTCTGAATCGAACGGAAACGACCTAAAAACGAACGTCTCCAAAACATGGATGTATTAAAGAATGTACACCATAATCCCCCTCATCCGCAAACTGCCAATCGCTGCACTATTTTACACTTGGATTAAAAAGTAAAACTCCAGTATAATTGAATCCTCTAAATACATAAAATATTTTGGTGAAAGGACAGCATAAGCTCGTCTTCACAAGGCTAGGTTGAATAGTCAATCTGTCATTTCCGCGTTTTATTATTTGAATTTGCCGCTTATTCGCGTTGCGGCTGTTGTTGAAGGGACAATTGCGTCCACGTTTTGTTTCCGGTTTTTCACATCTTTTATTCGCTAGGCGTCAGGTGTAAAAGGACCTTTATCGATATAAACAGACCTATAAGACTGACTGGGGGAAGAGGAGGCTGTGTGTTAACAGGGGTGTGTGAACTCTACCTTCTAGGACCCAGGAGGGAGAGAAGGGGCTGGACAAGAAGCGGGAGCAGAAGAAGAAGAAGACCCAGAAGAAGGAGCGCCTAGAGGAGGAGGCGGAGGAGGAGGCCGGGGAAGAGGGCGAGGGCGGCTGGGAGAAAGTCAAGGGAGGCGTTCCTCTGGTCAAGGTGTGTAGACTACCTTCACTTCACCAGTTAAGACTTCCCTGTGGGGAGGAGTTATATAACATGTTTAGACGTTCTTCTGAGAGGAGCTTAATTGAATGGACACGTACGGATGTGTGTATGAAGAGCTCAAGAACTCTTTTAAAACAACGTTCAGCTCTACTCAAATTCAATATCGAAATGGATGAAGCTGAGCTAACATTGGCCTGTGCACTATAGTTTATGTTTTTAGTGTTATATTTCAGACATACACTATAGATGTCAATTATGGTGTAAATAATTATTGGTAAAGTCTAGACGTTGTATCATAGGATGAGGATTTCTTGTCTCAATGCGTCTGCCTGTTTGGCAGGAAAAGCCCAAGATGTTTGCCAAGGGAACAGAGATCAACACAACTGTGGTGGTGAAGAAGCTTAACGAGATCCTGCAGGCCAGAGGAAAGAAGGGAACTGACAGGTAACCCTCTCCCCAGACCGGTAGACTCTTGGTTCTAACCCTGGTTCTGGTGGCTCTCCCCCTTGTTCTAACCCTGGTTCTCCTTGTTCCAGAGCGGCCCAGATCGAGCTGCTCCACCTTCTGGCTGGTATATCAGGAGAGCACAACCTTGGCCAGGGCATCCTGGTCAAGATCAAGTTCAACATCATCGCCTCCCTCTACGACTACAACCCCAATCTTGCCGCTTTCATGAAGGTAACCTAAAATCCTGACGGTGCACATAAACGGTGCTTCATGGAGCTGAAGGGTGGTGAAGTGTGGCACTATCTCCAGTATCTTCATGGAGTTTCTTCTACCTGCAGGCGGACATGTGGAAGAAGTGTCTGGAATGCATCGATGAGCTGCTGGACATCCTGTTTGAAAACAACAACATCTTCATCGGAGAGAACATCGCAGAGGACAGCGAGAACCTGGCCATCTCTGAGACACAGGTACCAATCAGAACAGTTGGTTTACTTACCCGTTATATAATGAAACCAATCGAAGCTGTTGATTTAGTGAACTGTAAATCAATAGAACGAGCCAGGCGGATCAGGTCATTTAGTTACCTGGAGTATAATCTCTACAGTCAGAGAATGTAAATTTTGCTAACCGGGACATAATCAGCCAATTGTGTTCCAGCCCTTCAGGGTGCGAGGATGTATCCTGACGCTGGTGGAGAGGATGGACGAGGAGTTCACCAAGATCATGCAGAATACAGACCCCCATTCCCAAGGTCTGACCAACTCACTCACACTCACTCCTACTCTCTGACCCCCACTCTCATGTTCCATAACGGACTGCCCCCCAGTCACTCTGAAACACACTCTGCATTAGTGAGTAAACCCCTGTTTTAGCAACTTCTCAAAAAATGCTATCTGAGCAGTTGTGACTATCGTAAAGGTATTAGAAAAAATCTTCAACACCCAAACCGAACCGTTTTCAACTGAAAAAAGGGATTTTGTGCTTTACTTACCCACACTGAAGATGACTGTGAATGTGTTTGTGTGCGCAGAGTATGTGGACAACCTGAAGGACGAGGGCCGCGTGTGCGGCATCATCGACCGCCTGCTGTCCTACCTGGAGACCAAAGGCAGCACGGAGGAGGTGTGCCGCATCTACCTGCGCCGCATCATGCACACCTACTACAAGTTTGACTACAAGGCCCACCGTCGCAGCCTCGGCCTGCAGGCGGAGACCAAGGTGAGGGGGCGGGGTCTATGTCCACACACACCTCGGTGTTCTTTCACATGCGTTCGAAACTCACCTGGCATGTGTTCAAGTTGCCAGTTGTTTAATGTTCTGTTCAAGCATGAAAACAATAAGATATCTTATATGTTATGGTTATTTTGATGTGGATTGCACTTTGAACTATGATTAGGTAGCCTGACATCAGCAGACCTGTGCGTATTAGTCTGGAATCTCTGTTCATTTTTGATTTCCAAGGGGTGTCAACAAGCGCAGACGAAAATGCTTCAGGGTGCAAACTTGTGACACATCAGCGGTAGCCATCTTGGTTGTTTATGAAAATGCCTCAACGACGCTTCGATTGGGTGCTCCTCTGTACAGTCATGGTATCAAACCCGCCCCATATTAGATAAACGGTTGTGATTGGCTCAACCCAGGCCAGTCTGCTGGAAATCTGGGAGAGAGGCCAGAGCAAATTTAACATGAGCTCACATAATTGTGTGGGTCCCAGGCTAATGAATAAGGAAATTAGAAATGCAGTTGAGTTAACTTCTATTTACATTCAGTAATTTCTGCTGTTAACACCTGGTTAGTGGGTTATTTTAAACGCTGGGTAATCGTCTGAATCGAAATGGAACCCTGGGACAGGATGTGACGTATGACCTTGCTTGCTGTAGTCTGAGCAGGACCAGGAGGAGAGTGAGGGCGAGGACAGTGCCTTCATCATGGACCGCCTCTGTAAGTTCATCTACGCTAAGGACCGCACCGACCGCATCAGGACCTGCGCCATCCTCTGCCACATTTACCACCACGCGCTGCACTCCCGCTGGTACCAGGCCCGTGACCTCATGCTCATGAGCCACCTGCAGGACAACATCCAGCACGCTGACCCACCCGTACAGGTAAATCAATACTAAGTAAATCGTACAGGTAAACCGCTACACTCGCCAATTACACTGCATTAATTAAACTGCTACGCTCACACCTGTAAAGGTAATCTACTACACTTACACCTGCACAGGTAAATCTCCATACCTGTACAGGTAAATGATGGTTGAACTGTGGTTGGACCAGGTTAACTATTACAGGTAAACTACTACACTCACCTTTGCAGGTAAACAAGCCTTAACCTGCGTGTCTTTCCATCCAGATCCTGTACAATAGAACCATGGTGCAGCTGGGGATCTGTGCCTTCCGCCAGGGCATGATCAAGGATGCCCACAACGCCCTGCTGGACATCCAATCGTCTGGTCGCGCCAAGGAGCTGCTGGGCCAGGGCCTGCTGATGAGGAACATGCAGGAGAGGAACGCAGAGCAGGAGAAGATTGAGAAGAGGAGACAGGTGGGAGTTACCTCACACACACCTAGCTGCTGCCTGTTGATTAGACTCACCAAACTAAGGCCTCGTTGTAATTGGTTCACTCGTTCCCTAATTCACAATATAGTGAACAATTGTGTGTGTGTGTGTGTGTGTGTGTGTGTGTGTGTGTGTGTGTGTGTGTGTGTGTGTGTGTGTGTGTGTGTGTGTGTGTGTGTGTGTGTGAATCCAATGATAATGAAAGCCGCTACGCATCATGGGACATAATGCGGGAATAAGTGCACATCAGTTGGACACTTCTTTCATGGTGCATTATTGGTATTAAATAGTGCACTATATAGGTCACCAGATCTGTACATTAAAATGTCCCACAGCACTAAAAAGTTATAACTGTGTTAGGTGCCGTTCCACATGCACATCAACCTGGAGCTGCTAGAGTGTGTGTACCTGGTGTCGGCCATGTTGCTGGAGATCCCCTACATGGCGGCGCACGAGTTTGACGCCCGGCGACGCATGATCAGCAAACAGTTCCACCACCAACTCCGAGTGGGAGAGAGACAGCCGCTGCTCGGTAAGCCACTTCCCCCTGAACCCTGCTAAACCGAGTCCTTTCCACTGCTTGACCACACTCGTATGCCTTTTCTACTCCTTAAACCCCCCTCACTTCCCTGGTCCTTACTGCCTGGTCCTAACCTTGACCTCTTCTCCCCCCTCCCTCCCCAGGCCCCCCAGAGAGCATGAGGGAGCACGTGGTGGCGGCCAGTAAGGCCATGAAGATGGGGGACTGGCGCACCTGCCACTCATTCATCATCAACGAGAAGATGAACAGCAAGGTGTGGGACCTGTTCCCCGAGACCCAGCGGGTTAGGGAGATGCTCGTCAGGTGAGAGGGTAGCCCCCCCCCCCCCCCCCCCCCCCAGCAACAACAGGCCCCTAGTAACACGCATTACAGTCCACCTATAGCGGGCTGCCGGAGAAGCTGCTGAACGTGTTGTTTGTTTGTTTGTTTGTTGTGCAGGAAGATCCAGGAGGAGTCGTTGAGGACTTACCTGTTCACGTACAGCAGCGTGTACGACTCCATCAGGTAACCACACGGCCCCTGGGATCTCACATGTTCCGTGGTCACCTCACCTGTTGTTATGTCGCATGGTGTTGTTTCCAGCTGTTTGACGGTAATGTGTATTGTGTTCCAGCATGGGCACTCTGTCTGAGATGTTTGAGCTGGAGCTGGCCATGGTCCACAGCATCATCAGCAAGATGATCATCAACGAGGAGCTCATGGTATATTTAACGTGTTTATGTTCCCAATTGCTCAAGATCATAGAAAGTACATTATATATATATATATATCAGACAAAGACCATATTTATGACAACTACTAGATTCTTGACTAAATATCTGATTCGAATTTCAGAAATTAGGTATCAATATCAGTAGTCTCTATCGTGTCTGATCTTTCTCTCTGTGTCTCCCGTGTGTGTCTGTGTCCCCAGGCGTCTCTGGACCAGCCCACCCAGACGGTGGTGATGCACCGTACGGAGCCCACCTCCCTGCAGAACATGGCCCTGCAGCTGGCTGAGAAGCTGGGCGGTCTGGTGGAGAACAACGAGCGCGTGTTCGACCTGAAGCAGGGCGGGTACGGAGGGTACTTCAACAGAGGTGAGACCATGTGGCCCTCTATCTCAGTGGTTTCCCACCTTTAGGGGCTAACACGCAACGACCCTAACAAGATGCAAGGTCCACCAGCTTAAAGTTGTAGGCCAGGATGATGAAAAAGTGATGAAGTTAAAAAGTTAAAAAATGATAAAATCAGACAAGCATTTGCATTATTTGACATGTATTGAAATGGAGTGAGGACATTGCATTGTGTGGAACAATTAACCAATAATAAAGCAAATTTATAAATGCTACTAATTATGAGTAACCTTAGGATTGTGTATTGGAGCCCACACAATGTCACGGCACACCTAGTCTAGCGTCAAGCACACTGGAAACCACTGCTACTATAACTCTAAAGACTATATCAATGTGACTTGTGTTTCAGACCAGAAAGGCTCCTACCAACAGAAGCAAGGCTACCAGAGAGGTACGTGAAGACAATCTGTTAAACCAGATGCCAAAAAACGAGTGTATGTACTAGCTCGTCTGCTAATTTTGCAGCTAGCTCGGCTCCTGATTTAGCAGCTAGCTCGGCTCCTGATTTAGCAGCTAGCTCGGCTCCTGATTTAGCAGCTAGCTCGGCTCCTGATTTAGCAGCTAGCTCGGCTGCTGATTTAGCAGCTAGCTCGGCTCCTGATTTAGCAGCTAGCTCGGCTGCTGATTTAGCAGCTAGCTCAGCCGTTAGAGAAGCTTGCTCAGTCAATCATTTAGTGGCATGCTCAGGTGTTAATTAAGCATCTAGCTCAGACACTAAATTGGCGGCTAATTTAGCATATATTTGTCACTTATCAGGAAGTTTGTGACTTAGCTCCTGAATGTTGACATGTATTAGCATGTGATATTGGGAGCGTGAGTGTTGCGAGCTAGGTGTTTAACTTGTTGCTGTACGGTTTTCAGAAAACAGAGGTGGTTACCAGCAGAAGCAAGGTGGTTACCATCGAGGTGCTTATGAACTAATTAATTCCTTCACACCCGCACCTCCTTACACACCTGCTCTGCTCACCTCTATGCTAAGCTATCTCTCTATGCTAATCACAAGCCAGACCTCGTGACATCATCTACTCTTCCTCATCTCATAATCTGGTTAACCTCTCATCTGATGTTTCCTTCTTGAACACACACACACACACACACACACACACACACACACACACACACACACACACACACACACACACACACACACACACACACACACACACACACACACACACACACACACAAGCATCCGCCCAGCTGTGAAGTGTCTGGTCCAGGCTTGTTGCCTAGCAACAGCAGGTATGACTTGAGTCTAATCTCTTCTCCTCCTCCTCTCTACTTTCTATCCAACAGATGGCCAGAGGGGGGGCTACCAACAGAAGCAGGGTGGCTACCAGGGTGGCCACCAGGGTGGCTACCAGGGGGGCCACCAGGGTGGCTACCAGGGGGGCCACCAGGGTGGCTACCAGGGGGGCTACCAGGGAGGCTACCAGGGGGGCTACCAGGGAGGCTATCAACGCGGGGGTGGGGGCGGATACAGGAACCACCAAAACCGGGACCAGAGCAACTACTAGACCTCCTGCATCCTGGATCCAGACCGCCTGAAGACCTATACTCTCCTCTCTATGCCTCCTTTTCTAGACTGGCGGGCCTTTATTATGTAAGGACGGTGTTTGCAGTGCAGCCATTGTACCGCCACCAAATCACAGTGGACTATTCCTATTGGTTAATAAATAAACTGTTCAACTCAATTATACCTTGTACCGTTTGTCCTTCAAAGCCGTCTATACAGTGTTACCTTCACGGCCACTAGGGTTCAGTATAGTGCTTGATCACTCGCGCTGATCTCAAGTGATACCAGATTTCAGGATTTTTTTTTTTTAGACAGCCTTGACATCGCCAGATGAATTCGGAAATGCCAGAGCAAATAAAATAAGCTCGCAGATTCTTCTGGTGGTTAAGGATGTTGGAGGGGAAAAGGATGGCAGCATACGCCCCATTTACTAAGTGAAAAACAGGTGCTTCTAATTGACAAAATGGTATTCCTCTGTGACGTGCGGCCATCAGGTCACTTTTAACTACTGAACAACACTTGGCACAGTGAGCTGATGGGCCTGTTTATTTGTAAGATCTTAGTAATGGTTGCTGAAAATGAGTTTCTGTGCAATTATTATTTATTTAGCTGATGGGGCTATCCATATGTGCTATGGTAATTCATGCTTATTCACAGGAGATTCGTCAAATAAGGTATTTATTTTTTCAATCAAGTGAAAGAGGGTTGATCTGTACCGTTGTAGGGTAAATACACTTGTAACATCTCCCCATTACCAGAACGAGGTGATAATGGTTGGAAAAGCAGCTGTTGTTGGTCCTGAATGGTTTACTGGTGGTGCTGTGTTGAATGAGAGGAAGTGTTAAATATCCCACCTCGGTTCCTTCTCTCCATTTGGCAAGTAAATATTTTAAAATATAAAATAAGACGTGGACATCCTATCTTCTATCACATTCGCCCTTTTTTCGTGTTAACAAAGGACTTTAAAGTTGAAAATGTGCTGAACAAAACAAGCTACAGGCTAACACATTTTTTAACTTTAAAACCAATGAATTGTAATCACCCCAACACAACATCAAGTTAACCCAGCATACGATAGCCTGTTATGCTTTCTATAGCGAGGTAGCATTCCCAAACATCACTGTTTACATCATTAAGTGTCATTATTTGTATCCAAACGCACTAATAAAAAAAAAATTTATTGTCAACTGTATTCATTTGAGGTGTAGCCTACTCAAATGAATACATTTGACAATGACTACAACTTTTCAAGACATCCCAGATTGTCCCTCCTAAACTTCACCTCACAAACAGATGCTTGATATGCCCCTCCCCCCTCTAGCGCCCGCCTCTCCCCAGTGCCAGGCGCATCCTCCTTTGTAACTCGAGGCGGAGGAGGTCCCTCTCCTTGCGGATCCCCTGCAGCACGGTGCGGTTTTCCTGGGCCCTGCGCACCAGGTAGGGCATTGTGTCCTCCACCGAGCCGTAAGGGACCGACTTGTACACCGCGTAGCCCTGCTCCGCTGGGGGTCAGACCAGGGTCAGGAGGGGGCCAGATTGGGGGTCAAGGGGAAGGAAGAATACATTGATTAGCATTTTGGGTGAATGGGACGCAGGGGAGTTTTCTGGATGAGGAATTGATGAGAGGGTGAGGTTCTGGATTGTGAGAGGGTGAAGTGATGAGGCCCTTACCCAGTGTGAGGGAGACGTGGTCACACATC
Organism: Lota lota; assembly: GCA_026745465.1. Taxonomy (NCBI): domain Eukaryota; kingdom Metazoa; phylum Chordata; class Actinopteri; order Gadiformes; family Lotidae; genus Lota; species Lota lota. The sequence continues at coordinate 2,695,350 of JACYXH010000410.1, read as the reverse complement.
CCCAGCAGCTGACCGAAACACACAGAGCCGCCTTCTTTATCAATTCCCAGCTCTTCTATCCTGTCAGCCAATCACACAACAGCCAATTAATTCCCATCACATACCAAGGCACTGCTGTCATTAGATCAGTATTTCCCAACCCGTGGGTTGGGACCCCATTTTGGGTTGCCTGATATGCATATGGGGTCGCAGGCGATAACTACCTCATAATCTATAGATATTTTATGAATTTTCTATGAAGAATAATTTAAACGGTTGGAAAAGTCTCATAAAGGTCCTGTATTTATAACCAACAGACTTTGGGGACTGACTGTGGGGAAGCAGATTCACAAAAATGTAAGAAGTTGAGTTAATCAGGTAACTGTTAAGGTAAGGGCCAAAAAAAGGTTCGGACCCTATGGTTTACAATCATGCTGGTTTAGCATCACGCTGGTTTAGCATCACGCTAACCACTGGTTTATCATAATGCTAACCTCTGGACAGTGCGGCGGACAGACTCCTCGTTGTGCGTAGCGATGATGACGCGGTACCGCTGAGCATTCTGTGAGATGAGGTCCAGCAGGAGTTCCATGGCTCCGTTGTAGCTAAGAAAGAGTTAGCATTTGCAAGCTACAACCCCAAGCTTGTAGGCCAAGCACTCTGACTTGGCTAGGCTCAGAAAGGCTGACACAGGGGTTTAATATTGCTTACAATTATGTTGGCATATTCATAATTTATCAGCATATTCATTGTTCATCCAAATATAACATTTGATGTGTTATTTCCGGTGCTATAATGATTGATAATGCAAGTGTGTGTTTGTGAGAGACTTTGTACCTGTGGTTAGTGTTCTCCCAGCTATCGTGAACAGGGTCTGGGCGGTCCCCTCGCTCCGCCTGCTTCCTCTCCTTGTCCATGTAGGCTCCTCTCACCAGCTTCACCCCCACGCTGAAGCCCTCCCTTGAGGACACATCCAGCACCTCCTGCAGGAGGCCACGGGACTCCTGGTACATACACACACACACACATACACACACACACACATATATTTCCATAGCTATACGGCTGTATGTGTTATATTTGGCATGTTGTTGACAGGTGAGTTGGCGGGGGGGGGGGGGGGGGGGGGGGGGGGGCAGTCTGCTGACCTTCAGGTAACACTGGTACGTGTTCCAGATCCAGACGCCACCTTGGTTGAACTTCTTCATCATCGCCATAGTGACCAGGGAGAGCGCGGGGTTCATGTAGGTGTACTCTGCGTCCACCAGGACTCGCACCTTGTTGACGCTCTCCTGAGAGACATCGTGACATCCTCAACATCATGACATCACCAACATTATGACATCATCGACATCGTGACATAATTGACATGGATGTGTTGAGAGAAATGTGTTGACACGTGTACCTCCGCTATTGTGTTGAGTCTCTTCAAGCCACAGAGCAAGTGGGCGTTCTCTCGCTCATCCAAACCGGGGAACCTGATTGGCTGGAAGAGACCAGGCGGCATGCTGCTGTTGCTTGTGATCTGATAAGGTATCACTGCTTCTACTTCCTCACGACCATATACAGCCAATGGGGGCTTGGTTTAAGGTGTTTAGTGTTTACCTCTCTGTTGAGACCTCTGAGCAGGACTTCAAGGTCACCTGGTGTCTGATGTTTGAGAAGCTCTGTGAGTTTCACCTGAAAACACATAGAGAATTAGTAGAAAAACATACAGAAAAAAAACTAAGAGCAGAAAATTATCTCAGAAAGAGGTTCTGATTGGGTAGCAGTTAGGGTTCAGAAGTTAAGGGGAGGGTTCTTGAGGTTCAGATTGGTCGTGACTCACACAGAGCTCTGGGCTGAGCAGGGCGGTGATCTTCAGTTGCATCATGGGATCTGTAGTCCAGGCGTTGCTGTGGGACATCCTCACACACTCTAACATGGATGCCATGTTCTCCTCATACCTCTGCTCCCTATGGAGAGATGAGATATTACACCTGATATTACACACACACACGCGCACGCGCACACACACACACACACACACACACACACACACACACACACACACACACACACACACACACACACACAGCAGATTGCAGCAGTAGAGGGTCCGGCTTATCCAGACAACCCCAGGCCCAGGTTACCAAAGTGAAAGTCCTGCACTGGATATACCGGGGAGGACTTTTACTTTGGTAGCCTGTGTGTAACAGCTTTGTTACCCGGTGCTCTCTCCTAGGTCCTCTTCTATAGGTACAGCCAGCATGGGTCGGAGCCCAAGGTCGGCCATCTTCTCCATAGAGCGAGAGATCTCCTCCTCGCTCTCCCCCGCAACAAACTGAGCGTAGACAAATGGGCGGAGCAACAGAGACAGGCCACGCCTCCCCAACACTCCCCTTGCCACCGACAGCAGCTGAGAAAGAAACGCAGACACAGATAGAGAGTGAGAGGGATAGATAGACCCAGATACAGAGGTGGAGAGTTTGAGAGAAAAATTAAGTGATAAATTATGACTACACGTCTGTAGAGTCTTACACTGACTTCAGATACAAGTCATTAATGAGCAGTTAGGGATTAGGGCATCTTTCTCTAGGATGCCTAAAGGTAGACTGTGGACATTGGGGATTTAACCCAGAACCTTTCCGATGGGAATCAAACGGGCACTTAAGACCAAGATGCCCTTACCTCTACCCTTAATGACCTGTCTAAATAGTAGACGAAATAGTAAAATCGTCTCCTTCTCGCCGCCTGGTCTGACCTTGTCACAGTTGTTGACGAGGAGAGGGAAGGAGCAGAACCTGAAGACGGCCAGGGCTCGGAGCAGCTCCCTCGTGCTCTTCACTCTGAAGGCCCCTGGGTCCTGGAAGCTCAGGGGCCCGGGGTCCGACCTGAGCCCCTGGGAGGAGGAGGAGGCACCTGTACTGAGGAACCTCAGGGAGCGCAGACGTTGGACTGTGGTCTTCATCATCATCATCACCGCTGGAGACCTGGGAGTAACAGCAGGTCTGATTGGTCCAAACGCTAGCTGGTGAGAGAGCTTCTGTCTATCAATCCCAACCTTTATTTATTAAGGGGAAAAAACACATTGAGAAGCAACATTCTCATTTACAAGAGTGCCTTGATTACAGTGCCAGTAAAAAGACATCAGTAACGGTAGGATGTATGTTCGTATACATCCGACCATGTGTGCATTCAAAGACAACCTCACCCCCTCACTCATACAGACACACACACCCTCACTGTTGGACTCACTCACTCACTCACTGAGTGAGACAGACAGTAGTTGTTTAGCTAGAGTTGATCTACAGCTGTGAACGAGAGTTCTTACCAGTTCAGTTTGAGTGGCGGCGAGTTGACCTTCCGGACCAGAGCATGTGGGTTCAGGTGAGATGGGTCCTGGGGCAGCAGCAGGATCGGTGTGTCTGTGCGGGAGAGCTGTTGCTCATTGTGGAGGGTCTATGCGTTAGCGTGGATTAATCAGTGTCCAGTGCTCAACAAACACCAGCTCCATCACGGGCTTGGTCTGTGCAGTGGTATTACAATCAGTGCTAGAGTAGTTCCAGTTAACTAACCCTAACCAGATAATGATAAGCTCAGCTTTTTTAAATGATTATTAATAATCAAACAAATTTAATTTGTCCATATTCTTTAATTGACAAAGAATCGGTAAGCGAAAAGCGAAATGGAAGGTTTTAAATGAAAATGTTGAAGTTTGTAAATCTTGTTCACTTGAACCCATGGGTTTATCTGCTGGACTTTGAGAAGTACCAGGACCAATCATTAACCTCTAGTCTTGTTTGATCTGGAGCACAGTCAGGTCACAGCTGGACAGACCTCCACCATTCCCAGCCTATAGCTAGCTAGAATAATTGGTCTGATGGTTATATGGAACATTTGAAATGTATGATGAGTATCATTTGTGAGGTAGTTATGATTTGGTTCTGGACATACAACCTGAATCATACTCTTCTGATCTAAAGAAAGACAAACATACTTTTCAAACATTTTTATTTCTCATCCTACAGTGAACTTTGTCGAAAAGCTAAATTAAAAAAACTATTTACACAATTGTATATAATTTATGACATCATCACTCCGTTTCCATGATATTCCATGATATATTTCTACGTATTCATAACATCAACAGCCTGTATTCATGACATACGGCTTTGTTCATGACATCGTCAGTCTGTATTAATGAAATTGTCTGCCTGTATTCATGACATCATTGGTCTGTAGTCATGACATAATCAGTCTATCTTCATGACATCATCAGTAATACAGCCGCAACTACTACGACTCGTCCTAAAGGTAAAAGTTCTAAAAGCGCTGTAAAACGTCCAGAGTTAATTCATCAATGGTAACGCAATATTTTTATCTTCTCCAACCCAATCCGGTCTGCACATGCTCAGAAGGCGGCACGGGGGCCCATGTCCAGGTAGGACCCTTGGGGAGGCTGGGGCTGTCTGTAGACATGCCTGAGGGGAACAGGCATCGAGGAGCGGGGATCCGGACACAGCCGGAGCGGGTAGGAGGGGAAAGAGGAGTAAAGGGCAGGGCCTTGGGAGGAGGAGGAGAGTGCAGGGAGGTGCAGCATCATGTCTGGCAGGTAGGGGGAGCCAGGGTGGAGCTCAGCAGAAGAGGAGAAGAAGGGTGAAGGGGTCTGACCCTGGCCAGACAGGGAGGATGGAGGGAGGTGGGAGGAGGGGAAGCCCAAGGAGGGGGGTGGGAGGTGGGAGGAGAAGCAGGAGTTACTCTGGAAGGAGGGATGATTGAAGGAGGAGGAGGGGAAGCTGTGTGTGAAGGAGGAGAGCTGTGATTGGTTGAGTGGGAATGAGGACAGTTGTGATTGGTTTAGAGGAGGAGCGGAGGGGTAAGTGAACTGGGATTGATTCAGAGGAGGAGCATGGGGTAAGGACAGCTGGGATTGGTTCAGGGGGGGATAGGACAGCTGGGATTGGTTTAGAGGGAAGGAGGACAGTTGTAATTGGTTCAGAGGAGGAGCATGGGGAAAGGACAGTTGTGGTTGGTTTAGAGGGGGGTAGGAGAGCTGGGATTGGTTTAGAGTTGGAGCAGGGAGGAAGGGGGTGGCCTGGGTCTGGTTAAGGGTGGGGGGGTGGATGGTAATGAGAGTTGTGATTGGTTCAGAGGGGGGGCTGGGGTGTAGGAGGTGGTCTGGTTCAGAGGCGGGGCGGGGGTGTAGGAGGTGATCTGGGTCTGGTTCAGAGGGGGAAATGGGAAAGCGGTGGGGGCGCTCGGTGCATTGACCAGCGCGTCCTGATGGAGGAGGCGCTGTATGGTCGTGGGTGGGAGTAGCCTCTTGTGTAGGGTAGTTGAAGACAGTGGGGGAGGCATGGTCCTGGGTGGGAGGGGTGAGCTGGGCGGAGGGGTAGGAGGCGCTGAGGGGGGTGTGGGGACTGAACCCCTGGGGGTCACCCGGGGTCAGGGAGGGGTAGGCCGGGGGGGATGTAGGGAGCAGGGGGTGGGGGGAGGAGGTGGCAGAGGGAGGGGGAGTGAGGTCTGTGTAGGAGGAGAGGAGGCAGGGGTACTCCCCAGCAGGAAGGGAAATAGTGGTGTCGGATCCGTCAGGGAGCGAAGTGTAGGAGGAGGAAGGAGGACGAGTAGACATGAACTCTGGCTCATATGAGGTGTCAGACCTGGAGACGAAAAAACACACCTTTAGCTGTTAATGCTAGTTGTACCGCTCACGACATACGCTAGCTGTACCGCTAACAACACACAGCTAGCTGTACTGCTAACACACAGCTAACAACACACGCTAGCTGTACCGCTAACTCACAGCTAGCTTTATGACTAATAACCACTGCATCACCCAGATGGGAAATACACATTGGTAGTGGATGAGGTGTCGTATCCCCCACACTTTATGTGCCTTGAATCGCACTATCTCAATACAATTTATTATTATTGATTATCATGTCTATCACACACCTGTCAATCATCTGGTCCGACACATGATTTTCTGCTGTGTCCTGCATCTCATTGGCCAGGCTGGCGGTGATGTCGTTGATGTGGGAGGTGATGAAGGAATGGCCCAGGTCTAGGTGCTGCTCTGGGACCAGGGGTGGGTCCTCATCTCTGAACCCACAGGAGGACTCCTGCAGCTGGGGCAGCGTGGCCAGAACCAGTCCCTGCAGGTCCCTGGAGGACTCGCTGGGCTCTGAGTCGTCAGAGAAACACACCACATAGAGTCAGTACTTGCCTTAATATAGAGTTATTATAGAGATAGTACTACTGCCTTGATATACAGTTAGCATGGAGCTAGTACTACTGCCTAAATAAAGACTAAGTATAGAGTAAGTACTATTGCCTTAATATAGAGTTGGTATAGGGTTGTGCCTTAGAACAGAGTTTCTATATATTTAAACATTTATTAATATTTCTACATACCCAGATCCAATGGTTCTGTCATCTTGCGTTTCTGACGTGCGTCTCTCTGTCTGTAGGAAACAAAACTGGCTGTTAGTGTGTGTGGGTTTGGGTGTAGGTGTGTGTGTGTGTGTGTGTGTGTGTGTGTGTGTGTGTGTGTGTGTGTGTGTGTGTGTGTGTGTGTGTGTGTGTGTGTGTGTGTGTGTGTGTGTGTGCGTGCGTGCGTGTGTGTGTGTGCATGTCTTATGGATTTGTGGATGTGTGTGTTACTTTTTGCAGTTCCTTCCATCCTCTCTGAAGCCTTTGGCAAAGGGGTTGGACTTGATCTTCAGCTCCGTGATCTGGGTGAGGGGGAGAGGAGGTGAGAGGTTGAGAAGGTTAGGGGGGGAGAGGGTGAGGGTTATGGGATGAGAGGGTGAGGTGAGGTGAGAGGTTGAGAAGGTTAGAGGGTAAGAGGGTGAGGGGAGGTGAGAGGTTGAGAAGGTTAGAGGGTAAGAGGGTGAGGGGAGGTGAGAGGTTGAGAAGGTTAGAGGTTAAGAGGGTGAGGGGAGGTGAGAGGTTGAGAAGGTTAGGGGGTAAGAGGGTGAGGGGAGGTGAGAGGTTGAGAAGGTTAGGGGGTTAGAGGGTGAGCGTGTAACCCCCTTACACGCTCACCCTCTAACCCCAGGGTTAGAGAGGGTTAGGGGGTGAGAGGGTAAGGGTTATGGGGTGAGAGGGTGTGGGGAGGTGACAGGGTGAGGGCGGTGAGCGGTTGAGGGTAGACAGAAAAGAAGAAGGATTAACATACTGACTACCGTGTCTACATGGCCACTGACGTAATGTGTGTATTCAACACAAGTTAGGTCATTTGAGAAAGTGACGGGCGCGCTTAATCCAACCATAAATTGATTTGCTTAATCAAACTAAAGTGTTTACGTGACAGTTAATGGACCGATTGCCAGATTAGGATCGGTTTGCATGTAAGCACGCTGTGTGTGGGTGTGGGTGTGGGTGTGTTGGTGCTTGTGTTCTCTAGGGGCTCTGGTGTGTGTGTGTGTGTGTGTGTGTGTTACCCGGGGTTTTCGGTGTGTGTGTGTGTGTGTGTGTGTGTGTGTGTTACCCTGGGGTTCTGGTAGGCGGTGACGGTGAGGAACTGTGTCTCAGGGAAGGTGAAGGAGTGCTGTGCCCCACCCCAGCGCAGCATGTCCCGCGCCTCCATGATGTGGAGGCGTGGCTGGTAGCGGTGGAGCGAGTGGAGGATGATCTGGAGAGAGAGCAAGACACACACACTGGTGTTAATACACACAAATACACACACGCCGGTATATACACACACACATATAAAAACATACATATATACACACAGGGATATACACACTAGTAATAAGAAACACACACAAGCACACATGAATATATATATAGTATATATATATATACTATATATATATGCAAACACAGAAACACCCAATCAGAGCTCACTTCTGTCCCTAGCCAATCGGAGTGCTGGGTACGCACGTGTCCCTAGCCAATCAGAGTGCTGGGTACGTACGTGTCCCTGTGAGTCCAGTGTGTGATTAGTCAGCTTGGCGCGGTGGAAGGTGATGCTGCGGCCCAGCCAGTGAGCTCCGGTGGCGGGGGAGTCGGGGTGGATGAACACCCGGTCGGGCAGCCGGGCCTCTGCCTCGCCCACCGTCTGCCACGCGTCGCCATGGAAACGGTAACGGGAGCCGTCGAGGGGGACGATGTCCAGCAGCAGGATGTAGCGTAGCGCGGGGTTTAGACCCGACAACCTCACGCTCAGCCCGGGAAACATCCGTCTAGAGGGGGAGAAGGGAGGAGCAGAGGGGGGAGGAGAGAGGGAGGATAGGAAAGGTGAGCATGTTTCTGATTGTGTGAGCAAAGCTTTAATACATTATCCAGACGTTTGTGCCCAGGTGCATTCTGGGTGGTGATCTCACCTGCCCTTCTTGGTGATGATCATCTCTGTGCCGACAGAGCTGAACTGTTTCCAGAGCGACGCATTCTCCAGCTCCATCTTCACCTGTTCCTTGCTGCCGGTCTCTGTGGGTACTGGAGGCAGGGCCAGGGACCTTGGGGGTGGAGCTCTGGCTGCCATGTCACAGGAGGTAGGAAACAGAGCTGCCGGGGGCGGAGCCTCTCTCTCTGTAGGGGAGACACAGCAGGTAAACTAACAATGACCAGCTGGTCAGACCCCGGCCATGTTCCATTTGGCTCACTTGTTCCCTTATTCCCTATTCCCTACATAGTTACCTATTCCCTCCAAACACACAAGTTATGTAAACTATGTAAAAGTATTTTAAGATTGCGATCCTAATAATATATTCCATGAAAAAACACCAAATATGTAGATTCAGCCTAATCAATATATTTTGTGTTTTTTTTCAGGGAATATAGGGGCCCTCAGGAGCCCATGGGGACACAGCAGTGTGTGTGGCGGCCCCAGAGAGACTATGAAATGTATTGGAAGGAATTAGGAAACCACGTCAAACTCATTTGAACCCTGAAGCTGCTAGCATACAGCTATAATCAACATACTGCATATATCAAAAATAATAATCAGATTTATAAAACACAGCACACACACACACACACTTTCCCTGTCCTGCTCTCCCTCACACAAATGTGCGCGCACACACACACACAAACACACACACAATATAACAAACACTTTCCGTCTAACTCACACACACTTTTTAATTTGTCTCACACTCACTCACTCACTGTAATACATACTCTATCTAGCACACTCACAACACACAGTCTCTCTCTCACTTTTGCCCACTCTCTCTCTCTCTCTCACCTCTGTAGTAGCAGTCAGCCAGTCTCTGGGGCCCCGGGGCCAGACTGGGGTACCTCTCAATACTCAGCATGGTTCCTCTACTCCGGCACGTGTTTCTGATTTCCTTCTTTGTCTCTACTTATGGAGCTCTCTCTCTCTCTCTCTCTCTCTCTCTCTCTCTCTCTCTCTCTCTCTCTCTCTCTCTCTCTCTCCCTCTCTAACTATAACGTACCTTCTATCTACCCCTTTCTCTCTCTCACTCCTGTCTCTGTGTATCTGAATGTGTGTGAGAGTGGGTCAGTGGGTTATATAGGCGTGGGGGGGCCTTCACACATGGGGCCAAATGGGCCCCAGATTCACACATGAGTCTGCAGCCTCATGTTGCTGCAGCCCTGATCCATAACACACACACACACACACAGACATGCACAAGCACACACGCGCACACGCACACCCAGGTAAGAAATACAGAATTAGTTTATATTACTTATTTATTTTACCTTCAATTTCCCCTAGGTAAGAAATACAGGATTACATTACTTTATATAATATAAAGTAATATATAATATATATATATAACTTAATATTACATTATGTTGTGGTATGTTACTTTTTATTGGTTAATATTATAAAAATTACATTACAATTTACTTTGTATATTTGAAGACAAGGTGAAGACTGTATTGATTAACAATATCCACAGAGACATTTTTAAATGATCTCACTTTTCTGACATGGTAATGAAAGATATTTCTTATTTTACAGAACAAAATATTTAGTGGGTCCTGAGCCAAAGATACCTCCACAGGTGGGTCTATAAAATGTTGTAAACCCCTGCCTTACTTTATTTACAATTAATGTTCATAATCACAGGTATTAAAATATGTTACACCAAACTTTACTCACTGTTAATTGTTTACAGATATTAAAATACTTTAAACCAGACTTTACTCACTGTTAAAAGTTTACAGATATTAAAGACTTTAAACCAGACTTTACTCACTGTTAAAAGTTTACAGATATTAAAGACTTTAAACCAGACTTTACTCACTGTTAAAAGTTTACAGATATTAAAGACTTTAAACCAGACTTAACTCATTGTTACAGATATTTAAAGACTTTGAACCAGACTTAACTCATTGTTACAGATATTTAAAGACTGAACCAAACTTTACTCACTGCTACAGATATTTAAAGACTTTGAACCAGACTTTACTCACTGTTACAGATATTTAAAGACTTTGAACCAGACATTAATCACTCCTATCTCTGTATGAATATTCTTCTTCAGGCTTGACACCTCCAGCCCATAAACTACTGACAGCATCGAGAGGTTGGTTGCTTTAGTTTGAAATGTATAATATAGACATTTGATATTTATAATGTAGTCGTTTCACATAAATAATGTAGACGTTTCATATTTCTAATTATGATGTTTAATAATTATAATGTAAATGTTTTGTATTTATAATATAGAGGTTTTAAATGTATAATGTAGATGTTTCATATTTAGAATGTAGACTTTTTATATTTATTAAGTAGACACTTTATATTTAGAATGTAGACGTTACATTTGTATGTATATGTTTTATATTTATAATATTGAGGTTTTATATTTATACGGTGGAAATACTCTGAAACACCTTAGTGGATATGTTGTTTATTTTGACTAGACAGACTAATAACCCTCAGAATGTATGAGGGTGTGTTTGAGAGGGAGTGTGTGTGTGTGTGTGTGTGTGTGTGTGTGTGTGTGTGTGTGTGTGTGTGTGTGTGTGTGTGTACCCCATGGTCTCAGCAGGGGGCTTTAAGGACCAGTTTGGTCATTCCTGTGTCTGGAGGAAGTTATTCTGGTTCAGTACGACGAGTAGACGGATGTGATTGTATGTTGAACGAATGTTCCTCATGAAAAACCCTTCTAGAAGCCTCAGCCTAGCAGGACCTTCTGGAAGATTCTCCACTGCTTCAGTCCAAAATACATCTGCAGAAGAAAACCTGAAGTGTGTGTGTGTGTGTGTGTGTGTGTGTGTGTGTGAGAGAGAGACAATTGCTGCCGTTGGTATGCTGTGGGTCTCTGTGTCTGTGATTCTGAGCGTAGTCTGCTAATCAACTGAGGAGTGTAATTCAACCTTAAGTGTGTGTGACTGAGAAGGAGAAGGAGAAGGAGAAGGAGAAGGAGAAGGAGAAGGAGCCAAATGTATATGCTGACCTCCAGACCTTCGTTCAGACAGCTGGACCCGACGCACAGAGGAAGTGGTAATGTTTGGCTTCTAAACCTCCTTCTGTGGCTGTGTGTTTATACAATGCATGTGTGTGTGGGGACTCGGGGGGCTGCTGAAAGGCAGACTGCAGGAGAGGGGAAGTGGAGGTGTGAATTGGGGAGAGGGGGTGGAGAGGTGTGTGTCGGGAGTCCTGTAATGTGTTTATGGAGGACAGGTGTGTGTCAGAAGTGTCAGCAGCAACAGAACTGTAATGGCTGATGATGGAGACTGTAGCGCCTGTTGGTTCATCCTGGAGAGAAAATGAAGAAGGAGAGGGGAGAGAGTAGAGCGTAGGAGAGATGAAAGGGAGAGGGGAGAAAGAAAAGGGGAGGGATAAAGGTGAGGAGAGAAAAGCGGAAGAGGGGGAAGAGGATGGAGTAGAGAGAGGAAGGGTAATGGACATTGTGTCATTTAGCAGACGCTTTTATCCACAAGGACTTAGAAGTGAGGCTGAGGACAGGATAGGGGAGAAGAGGGTGGAGAGGAGGGGGAGGGGGGAGGGGGGTCTTTGGCTGCAGGGTGGGACCTCAGTGTGCGTAGCATCCAGGTGCTAAGTGGTCTGATGTGAAGTTTTGCTCACCTCTAAGAGGACTTAAGGTCACGCCGGTCAAACAACAAATGATATAATCTGCTCTCAGGCCATGGAAAGCAACACTGCGCCGGATAAACACTAAAACACAATGCTTTAGTGTTAAATGTTTTCCGTCCATTCAAACTCTTTTTGCAGCCTTTTCCGGCAGGTCCATCCACACTAAATGTTTCATTTAAAACCTTCTCTAACGTGCTTGCCCAGACCACTTTTTTCTTAACATGTTCAGACATATGTTTCTGACCAGTCCACCCAGGACCGTGAGGACAGAGCTTTCAGGTTTATCTAAAGCTCATTTGACCGTGTTGTGTCTCTGGCTGGGTTCACAGGTCACAGCAAACACTAGCCATGGGATTCATTACCCTAATTTCCCATCTGGGTTTAATAAAGTAGAACCATCAAATAATCCTCATTCTCCATACACTTTCTGTACATTGATAGAGCTCTTTAGACAATCAAGACCGCTCTGTCTGGAGTGACCGCATCTAGTCCAACTGTATAATATTTGGACTAGATCTAATCTAATCTAGGCTAGGACTAATGTTTAAAATGATAACCTTCAGTAAATAAATATCTAATAATATCCATTAAATATCTTAATATCTTTAATCGATACAAATCTTTCATAATACATATCTCTAGGATGGCACAATAAAGCAATAAAGCTGCATAACATGGATAACATAACAGTCAATCAATAACATGTTGTTTATTCTCTGACAACATGTACATGGATGATATTATTGTTGTTGTTGATGTTGTTATTCTTGAGGTATCCCTGGTGGTCTTGATGTCCACCAGCAGATGGCATCGCCATGGTCACATCATCACCACGGTAACCGTCTCCGGTCAGACCACCTCCAGGGGGTCCCTGTCTGCCTTGGAGATCGCCACGGTAACGGAGTCCGGCAGGCGTGCTGCCAGCCTCTCCCGGACCACGGCCAGGAAGCCACGCTCGCTGTTGCTATGATCACTGAGGATGACGCTGGTTCCACTGGCAACCGCATCCAGGACCTCATGGTGGGACATCTCCCCTGGGGGCCAGAAGGACAGAGGTGTTCTGCTAGGTCCTCAGATATCTCAGGTGTGAGTCAACTAATGAGTTAATATATAAGTTATTGAGAGCAGGAAGTCCAACCTCCTACCTGTGACATAGAGGTCGGCACTGACGCCCTTCAACACGGATGCCCCAGAACCAGCACACACCGCTACACGGCTCATTGTTGACTCTATATACGCACACACACACACACACACACACGTAAACATTACACATGCCACATGATGTATCTAATAGTACACGGCTGCCTGTCTGTCTGTCTGTCTGTCTGTCTGTCTGTCTGTCTCACCCAGTGTGTGCCTGGAGCCCAGGGCTAGTCTCAGATGCTTCAGGCCCAGGTGAGACTTCATCTTCTCCACGGCCGTGGCCACGGTTACGGGCTGGTCCAGTACGATGAGTCGACCCTGGCCATGACCCGGAAGGGGAGGCTGGGCGGAGGTCAAAGGTCATCAATCAGCAGAAGGTGAGAAGGTAACAGTAAGTGAATACACACAACCGTACTGTCCTCTAGTGCAGTGGATCTCAACTCCTTCACTTTGTGGGTTTCAATTTAAACATTTTATAAAAGTAAATTTTCAATTTCGACATGAGTCACAAGTGACACACCCCACTAGGTCAGAGCTGCACTGCATTTTGGTCTGTCAGCCTGCCTCTCTGTCTGTACCTGCTCAGTCTTCAGTATGGCAAGTGCCTGGCTGGTGACTCCGTGTTGTAGCAGCGTCTGGACAGCAGAGGGCAGCGCTGTCTCACTACAGAATACACTAGCCAGCAAACCTTCAGCCTCGCAGCTAGAGATCAGACACAACCAATAGATCAGATGAAACCAATTAATCACAAACACAGCTAATAGATGGTAGATTAAGTCCTGACCTGTTGAAAGAGTGTATCATTGTAGTCTTGCTGTCCTCTTTCTTCAGCTGCTCAGTGATTGGCTGAAGGTCTTCTGCGTTCCTCACTTTGAACTCCAGCTTGAACCTGCAGGGGGCGTTAGCGAGGGCCTGGCTTAGCACACTCACCTGGCCACTACCTGAGAGAGAATATATATATATAGGGTTAGAGAGAGAGAGAGAGATCAATCACACCAGGGGGGAGAAAAGTATAGTAAACTGATAACAGGCGATGGTAAAGGTGGAGTATTTCATGTCAAACTAGGGGTAGGGGGGTCAGTGTCAATTGTCTTCAGAACTGAACCTCATTAAACATGTAGCTGGGGTCACATGACTTCAGCTAACCCAGTTCTCCTCTAGGGAACTCCATGTGACCTTCTTACCCAGCCCGGCCACCAGCCAGTCGTTGACCCCGCCCCTGACGCTGTCCCAGGAGGTGTGGGGGGAGAAGACGGCGATCCCGCCCTCCAGCGCACGCACGGCCAATCGCTGCTTCCAGTCTCTCTGGACCAGCCGCTTGATAGGCTGGAAGAGCGGCGGATGATACGACACGATGAGGTCACAGGTCAGGGCCTCTGCCTCATCCATCACAGCCTCGGTAAGGTCGTTGGTCAGCAGGATGTTGCTGATTGGCCGAGGCCGGCTGGGTTCCACTAATAGACCAACGTTGTCCCAGGGCTCGGCCAATGAGAGGGGAGAGAACTGCTCCAGCACTTCTAGAACTTTCTTTAGCTCCATGAGAGGGGAGGGGGAAGGGGGAGTAGAGAGGAAGCGAGAGAAGAGAGACGGACGGATGGAGGGATGGAGGCTGGAGAGACAGGAGGAGGGAGGAGAGAAGGAAGAGGAGGAGTGACAGGTGAGTGAAAGAATCTCTTTGCTGGTCTGAGCCCTGCTGAACTGCAGAGACGCCAAGAGTCTAGAAGTAGTCCTCACCCCAAACCACATGTACATAACCTGTAAATAAACAGCATGTAAACAACACGAGAAATAAACAGACAGCATGTAAACAAATGAACAAACAAAAATAAGTTCTGAAAGAAGAGGCTAAGATGAATTCGGGACTAAATCAAACACTGAACGCAGTTTCCAATGTTCAAACGAACTGTCAAAGCGATCCATTAAGGAGATTTTGGGCTAAAATAAGCGCATTATTTGTCCGTATTTCGGGTAACAAACGAAACCTTTTAACGTTTATACTAACATAATATAACTAGTATGCATTGGGCATAGAATAAGGTTGTTCACTGCAGACATCTGACAAACAAACAACGCTCACAGCTGTTGCAGAATGGTAAACATTATGTCGTTATATCGGCGATAAAAGCACAAGTTATATTTGGAATTCAAACGCAATGCAATAGGTTAGTGACACAAGTTACACAGCTGTACGGGTCGTAATAAGTATGTTTCCACAAAATGACCATTCATATGATTCATTGTGTACTTACACACCTTGCAGTCCGAATATATTGTCACAGCTAGATATAGTTTAACTCGTGCATGAGTAATAAGTATTATCAATATATTTTCTGTTTCGTTCTGGGAGACTTGCTGCAGTCGGCCACTTTACGATGCGCGCGCATCCGTTTTAAGACGACGGCAAACGGCAGGGGAATAAATTAGTAACTGCGAGATCCATGCTGTGATATTATTTAAGCAGCAACACACGAGAGGGAGTGTGGTTCTACTAAATGTCAGCACAGCTGTGATTCGGTCGTAGGTATGAGGCCGTAGCCTGAGAGCCGAAGTTAATCACAGCCTTGATTATCTTTTAGTAATAAAGCACTCCCTCCAGTAAGAGACAACAGCTTCTGATTTGTTTATTAAATCATTTCTTTGGCTCCGTCCACACAAACAGTTCCGCAACTGGACTGGGACTGGGACTGGGCTGTTGCCAAGCAACATTCACTTTTCTGCAAACTAGCATGGTTATTAGAAACACCAGTAAAGCGGGGTGATACAGCCAGAAGTCCCAGTTATACTCTCATGTATGGAATGGTCTTTTGTCCAATCATACTGCTCGGTCGTAACTAACTGTTGTATAAAATAGTTTATCATTTTAAGTGTGTCTTTTACCATTACTGAACAGTAAACAAATATGAAATGTGAGAATATATATATATATATATATACATTTTTATCATACATTTTTTTATAAAAATTTATTTTATATCATTCAATATATAACCGTACACATGTGTTTAATTCTTTTTGTAATAACTACATGTTATATGCTCTTAAGTGAAAAATCGATGATAAATGGATATATAGATAACTGTAGATTTTTCAGACAGACAGACACCCAGACAGTCAGAGGTGAATCAGATTAATTTGGATTAATGTGGAGTGGACTCATGTCAAAGGACCAGAACCAATTTAGGGCAAAAAAAATATTACATCACTCTGGAAGCACACACGCACAACATAATCGCAATTTGCTTATAAAACAGCTGGACTGGCCCCCTGCGGAGAGACAGATGTGTAAGGCATTATGGGGTATTATCTGGTCCCAGCGGTTACGCAGCAATCTCCCTTCTAATTGGTCCTTCAGACTCCCATTTGCCACTTGAAGTGATGCCTGTTTGGTCATATAACTGTGTGTGTGTGTGTGTGTGTGTGTGTGTGTGTGTGTGTGTGTGTGTGTGTGTGTGTGTGTGTGTGTGTGTGTGTGTGTGTGTGTGTGTGTGTGTGTGTGTGTGTGTGTGTGTGTGTGTGTGTGCGTATGCGTGTGCGTGTTGGTCACGTTATGTACCTGGAAACAACATCAGAGATTTGAGTATTTTGGGAAATCTGAGTCCATCTGCTCGAGGCCATCTGTAGCCCACTGGGATTAAAGATTATGAAACATTAAGTTATAATGCACTGTCCTTCACCAATATAACAAAGTTAAAAAAGTACTTTCCTTCACTAATATAACAAAGTTATAAATTACTGTATAAAGGAATGAGGTTACGTTATGAAATCACTTTGTAGTAGTCTGTAGAAGTACTCTTTGATGAAGTGTACAGCATTCATAGTCGTAGTGGTCGTAGTAGTATTTACTATGTAGGGTCACAGCTGGTCTGGCAAGGGTTGTTTGTTTGGAGAAGAGTTTGTTTTCGTAGATTAAAACTGTCTAAATGTTGGAAGGATCTAGAGGTCAGAGAGGATCTTAGTGAAGCCATGTGATGTAATCTGATGGCTGCTCTTTAACGTCCGTCCGTCTGTCCCCCTGGCAGCCCAGAGCAGAGGTTTTAAACTTCATGATCTGAGGTTGTGTGATGACGCATGAGGCTGTGTGATATGACCGGAGTTTTTCTTTTGCATTACGTTTTATGCATACAAAGAAAGCAGATGTAAGCTGAGGTATGTGATGTCACCTGAGGAAGTGTGATGTCACCAGAGGTGTTGTGTGATATCATCGTGTTGAACATGACATTGTGATCCAGGTGTTTAAATTAGAATAATTTAATCAGGAATAAATGCATACCATTTGAAATAAATAACATCTCCAAAACAAATCTTTCATATTCAATATACAGTTGACAAATCATGTCATGAATAATAAGAGCTTTTACATTCCCCCTTTACATAAAAACATTGCATAGCTACAGGAGTTAAAAGGGGAAAACCTTCCCTTACGGTTGAAAATGAATAGATATATTGATGTACAATCAAATATGAATAAAATTCTTAGTATACAATCAAATATGAATGAATATATGAGTCATCAATATTTGGCCTGTTAAACCCTTTGAGACTGTACCTGTGATTAAGGGCTACACAAATACAATTTAATTGAATTGAATGAGTACACAATAAGATAATAATAAACATAGGTAGATGAGCAAGAGGTGCGATAACTCTCCTGAGAAGGGTGTGTGTGTGTGTGTGTGTGTGTGTGTGTGTGTGTGTGTGTGTGTGTGTGTGTGTGTGTGTGTGTGTGTGTGTGTGTGTGTGTGTGAGTGTGTGTGAGCCAGTCAGTAACAGAGGAACTGTGTGGTTCATCAGCAGCTCAGAGGAAGTTGAGATGATTGAGGGTTCTTCTGTCTTCTGGTGTCCTACTGGCGTGACATCATCTGGACAAACTCTGGAGAAGAGAGGAGAGAAGTCAGAGAAACTCACAACAAAACAAGAAGTACCTGATCCAAACGTGAAGTTAAAACAAGCTAACATAAACCAGTGCTTTATTCATCCCAGACCGGAAATTTGGTTTCCACAGTACAGGACAGTAGAATAATATGAAAAGAGAAATTGAAAACAACAAAACAAAAACTACTTCCTTATCCAAACAACAGGATGTTCTTGATTTAAAAAACAAAATCTGAATTTCACATCTGAGATTATTGAAGCACAGTTCCTAATCCATGTAATCTCACCTTCAAAGTCGACAGTTCCGTCTCCGTTGTCGTCGGCTTCCTTGACGATGGCGTCGATCTCACTGCGGGCCATGTGCTCGCCCATCAACTTGATCATCGCCTGACGCAGTTCCTCCGTAGTAATCTCCCCATCCCCGTCCATGTCAAACTACACCAGGACACAAGTATTAACAAGTAATGACATAAGACATGGGTATTGATAATGTTGAGTGTTGATAATGTGGGGTGTTGGTAATGTGGGGTATTGGTCTGTGTATATCAGACCTCTTTGAAGGCGTCCTTGAGCTCCTTCATGCCGATCATCCCAGCCGTCTCCTCCAGCAGCTTGGGGGCCATGAGCTCCACAAAGTCCTCAAAGTCCACCCGGCCCCCCACTGACAACACACGACATCACTGCATCAGTACACATGATACCACCACATCACAGCACTGCTTGAGAACACGTAACATCACCACATGAGAAGACATGACTTTACTGCATGACATCACTGCATGAAAACACATGACATGAATTCATGCATGAGAACTCATGGATGATAGGAGATGGAAGATAATTATTTTCTCATCAGCATCACTGTATTATTATTATTATTATTAGTGGTGGTGGTATTGGTAGCGGTTGTAGTGGTGGTGGGTGGTGCTGGTAGTAGAGGTGGTGGTGGTGGAAGATGTAGAAGTGGTGGCGGGTGTTGGCAGAGGTAGTGGTGGTGGAGGAGGACTCACAGTTCATGTTGATGTTCTGGCTGAGTTCTATTAGTTCCATCTCGGTGGGCATGTAGCCCATGGTCCTCATCAGGTTGCCCAGGTCCTTGCAGCTGATCAGACCATCCTTGTCCTTGTCAAACTCATTAAAGGCCTCCCGGAGCTCTGCAGACAGACACACACACACAGCTCATTCACTCATTCAACAGGGTGAGATAGGCATTCAGTTCAAAAAGACATGGCCATTCAGGCTGGAAAGAATTATTATACTTATTATATTATTATACTATTATACTAGATTGACGTACATGGGCAATACTTGGAAATCAAGCTTTGTATCCCAGATGGCCATTCATACAATATTTTGTGTAAAATGACATTCCATTTTGATTATGAAACACATTTTTTGCCTTGTTGGTGAGCCGCATGCAATCACAAAAAAAGCCATGTGGGAGCCTTGGTTCCTCACCATCTACAGCCTTAAAATCTACGGCGCCTACTTCACCTCCAGGTGAGATGGTGATTGGCCATTACAAACTGAGTAATGTGGGAGTGTCTACCCAGATGTATGATGGATAGATCAGCCTACTAGTTGGTACAGTCCACTGGGTAGGCTGGTAGGCTGATCTATACAACTAAATATTAAAAATAGAAAGACAATCATACATAAATAATACATAGATACATATATGTACCATCAATCTCGTCTTCAGCCAGCTGTCTGTCCTGTTACAGAGAAGAGAAGTAACACACACTGTGTTAGTAACACACAACATCAGTAACACATGGTTCATCCTCTCGTTAACAGGATGTGACATGCTGTCATGTGTCTGCAGTTCACTGTTCATCAAACCAAGGCCACGCACACACTACTGCACTACTGTCCACACTGGGGTGCACTACTGTCAACACTGATGTGCACTACTGTCCACCACAAACACAGATGTTCAAAGACTCTACCAAGTTAATCAACTGGAAAACACTGGTTGTGTATTGTAGTGTCACTGGGGAAAACATGGGAAAACAGTGTTTTGAAAATGCTGTTGTATGATTGAGATGTGATCCAATCATTAAGGATGGCTAAAGTGGACTGGGCATGTGCAGAGAGAAGGCATGTACTAAACAGGGAAAACATTTCGATTTGGTGTTTAATGTCGCTGCTGGCAACACTAGTATGGACTGTGTTTCTACATTTCAACAGTGTAGTGTCTAGTGTGGACTGACATGGTATATAACATGTTCTTCCTCACTCTAATTCAACATGTCTGTCCTTGATCAACCCATTAGTATGGAGGGATTAAGAGTTTTAACATCTGACACTGGCACACACACACACACACACACACACACACACACAAGCTGCCCTGCTTTTTAAAGTAATACATTCCCATAACACAAACACAAACACAGACACACAGACACAGAAACACACACACACACACACACACATACACACAAACCCACACACCCACACATATGGAGCAGACAAACACACATAGAGCAGCCACACACACACAGACACACACACAGAGCAGAAAAACAGACACACGCACACACACACACACATAGAGCAGAAAAAAACACACAAATAACAGTTGTACTCACAGCATTCTTTCCTCCACGCAGGAAGATGCAAGCTGCTCCTAAACTCATCTCTAAGGAGAACAGGAGGAGACAGGAGAAGTCAGTAGGAGATTTCTTTACAACTATAATACTATATAATTATATGTGGGTCAGTAAATTCCAGTGCTCAGGGTGTTTGACTCCCAGCTGAAAGGTAGTCCCATCTCCAGTGTCCACAGCCTCCTAGAGCAAGTTGCCCCCTAACCTTTAACTTCTCAATCATCACATCTATCTGAATTCACTGTCATTCTCAAAATAACTAAATAGGAAATTATTACAATTTAAATATATAATATGAATTATTATATAACTTTTGTAAAAGTTCCATTGTACATGCCAGTTAAGATTTTACATAATTTGTTAATGCTATCCCAGTTTATTTTACATATTGGAATATTCAAGCTTTTATTCAATAACGCATCAATATAAATATAGGATAATTGGTCCGTAATCAGTCCATACAGTTATCACTCTATGGTTACTCCATTGGTCATGCTGTATTCTCCGATATTCAATGAAAGGTGTAAAGACTCACCGTGTTGTGCGTGTGTGTCCTTCTCCAGGAACATAAAGACACCAGAAGATCCCCTTGTTCTCTCTCTCTCTCCTTATTCTGCCTCTCCTCTCTCTACTCGTCTAACGCCTGTCTGTCAGTCCTGGTCAAATATACTATAGTCCAACACCTACCTTTGTTGATCTGATTGTCCTCTCTTTGTCTCTTTCTGTCTGTCTGTCTCTCTGTCTGTCTGTGATGAGTGCAGTCCTCTATTCGTGCTGGATGCAGGCTATATCTGTGCTGGATGCTCTGGTCAGTGGTGTGTCCTGTAGGATGGGTGCTGGGTGTGTGGAGGATTGCTGTGTAGATGGAGCAGTGAAGTGACTGGCAGAGGGCAGGTCATGTGTGATCTAACCTCCCTCAGTCTCTCTGTCACTCTCTCTCTCTCCCTCTCTCTCTTTCTCTCTCCTAACTGCTCTAATCTCTGAGCGGAGGTCTGTAGTCCAGAGCCAGTGACACCAGGACTCTGCCATCTGACACCAGGACAGGCTGCATGCAGAAACCGCTGGCCACATCAGGTTCCTTATTTCAAGTTTGCATTCATACACGCAAGCAGGTCAATCTGCTCGGGTCCAGGTCACACCTAGACCAGGTCAGTTTAGAGCCAGACGAGTGTAGATCCACATCTAGAACCAAGTCTATGTAGAACCAGGTCAGTGTAGAACCAGGACTATATTAGTTAATCACTGAACTGTGTTCGCATTAGTGAGTACTGGTGTTGTAGCATCACTGTTATAGCAGGTTTTAACGTCCTGTTCATTTGGACAACCGTTCTCTGACATAGAAAATAGATAGGAACATCCCATTCTCAAGGGTAGGGATCATATCGTCATATCCTAATATCTCTATGAAATAAAACCACCAGAAAACTGCTGGACGGGCATCAGTGTGTCAAGGTCAGAAGAACCCTGACCCTGTGTTTCCATATCCATCATTGTTTTCACACAAATGTTTTTTCATCAATTAGAAAGTGGCTGGATTACAGAGTGCAGGGATTACAGTTAATCTTCTAAAGTGTTATAATCTGTCAGCATTGATTACATTATGTAGAGGAAAGGATTATATTTGTATTTTAAATTTAGGTATACTGGAGGATTATATTTTTCCAGGAAATCCACGGCCGGCGTGATGTGTGTGATGGATGGCGTTGCCGTGGCAGCAGTCGTCAGGGAGCAGCATCCCTCTGTCTGCTGGCCAGGATGTGCTTATGTAAATTAATGTGAAATCTGTTTGCATAAGAGGCCAAATCCTGGTGATCTCATCCTCCCTGGCCTTGGTCTGCTGGCAGGGTTCAAAGGTCACATCGTTTTAGCGCTTTGAAGAATTTGAGCGGTGCTGAGCCATGCTTCTGTGGGTGATTATAGGTGTGTGTGTGTCGGGGGGGCACATTTGTAGGTGTGTGTGTGTAAGTGTGCGTATGTGTTGGTGTGTTTATATTTGTTTGAGAACTGTGTTGTGGTATCCGTGTGTGTTTAAGACTATTTGTAGGTTTGTGTATAGTGTGTGTAATGGCATGTGCTCATTTGTGTGTGGGTGTGGGTGTGTGTGTGTGTGTGTGTGTGTTGTGGAAATTCTTAGACAAGACAACAGACTTGTGTTGCCTTGGGTTTGCAATGCAGTAGAGGATGAACACAATCACAAACAACTCAGGAGTGTCTTTCCCCAAATTAAAGTTTTGAAACGTAGTTATGCAGTTGGTTAGGTAAACATTTTTGCCACAGGTGGCTATCATTCACTATGTCCATTGTCTAATATATTGTCAGTCAATAGTTAATAGGATTTAAAGATGTAAGGATATAAGTAACTGGCCTTGTGTTATCCTTTTAATCATCTTCTGGGAACACATTATATAGTTCAAATCCTTTTGGCCGTTCTTGCAAACAAGTGTTTTACTCACATCGACTTAATGAGTCTAAATCAATACTTTTTATAGTATTAACAACAACATTAACATTAAAACACATAATGTTAATATTTCCATTACAATGTGCGTGTAGGTGTGCGTAGTTGTGTGTGTATAGGTGAGTGTATATTTGTGTGTATAAGAAAAAAAATGCTTTGAGAAATTATATGGATACCTATTGTATTCACCTTTGAGCCTTATCAACCAGCCAAAAGCTGCCAAGAAATTGCATGCAAAAATGAGTTTTCCTGCTCACATGAATCTAATATCATCATATTACAGTATCAATATGTTTTCCATCATTTGAACACCAGTGATCTCTGCTGGAACTCCGGGTGCCAGGGGGGCTTCGCTGCGGATCGTCCCCGCCCTGAGCGTCACTATTCAGCTTCCGTTTTCTTCTCGGTTCCCGCCCCGCTCCGCCATCACCGAGTCCCGGACGCACAACACGAATGGGATCGGAGAAAAAGAAAATGTCAAAATCGGAGATGAGATCTACACCAACGTAATGACAGCTTATAGCGATAAACGAAGAGAACAAGTTTTCAATTCATGCTCCAGTATTTTATTATAATCTTCCCCTGCACCGCTAGCATCCAAGCTAACGTTTAGCTCGAACTAACCACTGATTTTCATTGGGAAGATCGCTCCGTTGTCGCTACCTCCGCTAGCCTGCTAGGCTACCCTCAGCCTGTAGCCTGTTAAGCTACCCCCAGCTAGCCTGCTAGGCTACCGTGTAGACGTCACTCCACTAGCCTGCTAAGCTACCTGGCAGCTAACGGACTGATAAACGGACACATAACGGATGCTGCACCTTGCTAGCCGGGGTAGCCAGCCGATAGATAATAGATAATCGATGGCGAGGACACTGATTCAGAGCCAGGATGGACGGACGGCGGCGGGTTGGTTTTGAATAAACCTGAGAGCCGAGGACAGAAGCCGCAGGGAGACCAGAGACTCTTCTCACCCAGGCCGGTTAGCTAGCTCCCCGGCTAGCTACAGTGGATACCATAAGCCACGGTGAGACCCGAAACATTGATCATCTTATTGATGAATTGATTATTGACTAGCCCGGTTAGGTGGCCTGTCAGGTGTGATGTGCATACACGCAAATAAATTCACCCAGCTCACATCAAATCAACACTATATCCACCTCTATATAATGGACAGTATTTTATATGTAACAGTTATTGTATCTTGTCAGGATATACAATACAATAAATATACTACCCGTCCCATATGCAATATAGAATGCATGAAGGTTGGACTGCAAACATGGACATGTCATAATAAAGGCCAGTTGTCGGCCTGCTGCTTCAACGGATGGCTGCTGGTAGCCTTCCAGCGTCTCCATACATATTGTGTTTCTGTGCCAGTGGGCAATGATAGCCTTATTAACCAGCCAACTGCAAAATCCTGCATGCAAGTCCATTTAAACCCCCCATCGAGTATAATGATAGCTAGCCGATTTTCATCCACCAATTATAAATGTATAAATATGTCTGAAGAATCCGTATTTTAGCAGAATATGTTTGCAGGTGTATTCTGCACCACTGAAAACACCTTCAGGATGCTGGAGTGTTGACCGGCCACAGGATCTGTGCATTTCATGAGATCGATGCGTTTTAAAGAGCCAGCATGATGGTGGACAACACACTTCTTGTTTTTAACCAACCACAGACTTCCTCATCGAAATCTTGACTCTATTAATGAGCAATGTGATAATCCTAAAAGGAAAACATTGCTGTTGACACTTCCCCATGTATTCTGAAGTCTTGTGTTGATATTTGTTTTGAATGATCTGTGAAAATAATCTTTTTCACTTTGCCTATTCTTAGTTGCTTAAGTTTTAGCTTTGTCTCTCATCTTCATTGCACAGTAGATTTATTCTAGTAGTTCAAGGCGGCTGAATGCTAGGGTTGACAAACCTGTTCAGTATTGGGGAGGATCTTTTTATCCTGTGGTACAGATAACTTGTTTTAGACTGTTGTCGGGACATGTGGTAGACTCCAGTATGTGTGCCTCCCCAGAGGTTAATGTAGGACAGGATATTCTCATGGTTCGGGTGTTTGACTCCCAGGCCAAAGTTTCTGTATTCAAACCCCAATGTCCATAGAAGTCTAACCCCCACCTGCTCCATTAATGGGCCTACTATTTAACCTGACTTGGTAGTAATGTTGTTAACCTGACTACTAGTGAATAGCAATGTAGGATTTAGATTAGAGTTGCAAAGAAACAAAGAAGAAAAGAGCAGAAGATTTAGAAAATGAACAACCCAAAAAACACCCTCCTGCCTCTTTACTCCCTTCCTCCCTATGTTTCTCTGCCATTGAGAAGTGTTGCATTCATCGACCTGTGGGGGAGTTACAATAACGCCATGAGCGCACATGTGATGGACAGGCAAGATGAATTCCCATAGCAATCAGGGAAGAGAGGCCCTGATTAGTCAGAAATGAGTCAGGAGTCATCTAAAATCGAAGTCCTCTCATACAGAGGCAGGCGTGCAGTCGACCAGAACAGATATTCTCAAAGACAGCATTTCACCCACTGATAGCTGCAGTTGACTATGGCATTTCTAAATTATTACACTCAAATTATAGTTCTTGAATCGTACCTACAGCACCTTCAACAAATATTAATATTTGTCGCCAGGCGCTGGCGATGCCCTCGAGTGTCCGGGCGGGAAGCCTGAAGGACCCGGAGGTGGCGGAGCTCTTCTACAGAGAAGACCCCGAGAAGCTCTTCACAGACCTCCGGGAGATCGGCCATGGAAGCTTCGGAGCCGTCTACTTTGTAAGTACAACCACAGGCCAGCCATGCGATGTACAGGGATGCATAACGCACTAATACTGTTTCAGAATGTTTATAATGATATTATCTTATCAGAATTAGAACATTGCTTTAGTGACCTGAACATGCAGGGTGAGAGGATTTGTCTTATCCCTTCAAATATTAATATACATTACATTATTTATTATTTACATTTTGTATTCTGATAACAATATTGTTTGATTGTTATATGACCTTTGTGATCCTCCAGGCGCATGACATTCGCACCAATGAGGTGGTGGCCATCAAGAAGATGTCCTACAGCGGCAAACAGTCCAACGAGGTGAGTCTCCAGCTGCTGCTGATAACAGCTCCTTGTAACGGCTGTATGTAGCAGCTACTGGTAGCGACTACATTTAACAGCTACTGGTAGCAGCTACTAGTAATAGCTACTGGTAGGGGCTCCATGTAATAGCTAATGGTAGCGGCTACTGTCAGTGGCTACTGGTAGTTGCTACGAGTATTCATGTGTTATATTCATGTGTTTATGTTCTCATATGTTAATGTATTAATGTGTTCATGCATTAATGTATGAATGTGTTCATGTAGAAATGGCAGGACATCATAAAGGAGGTGAAGTTTCTTCAGAAGTTGAGACATCCCAACACCGTGGAGTACCATGGATGTTACCTGAGGGAACATACTGCATGGGTTAGTATACCTCTATATATATATATACATACCCCTCTCTATACCTCTCTCTCTCTAGCTCTACCTTCTTCTCTCTAACTCTCTCTACCATGGCTGTTACCTGAGGGAACATACTGCATGGGTTAGTATACCTCTATATATATATATATATATATATATATATATATATAGCTCTACCTTCTTCTCTCTAACTCTCTCTACCATGGCTGTTACCAGAGGGAACATGCGGCAGGGTTTGTATCTATACGTCTACCTCTATCTCTCTAACTATATCTACCTCTCTACCTCTCTCTCTCCCCTACCTCTCTCTCCCTTTCCCTTCTCTCACTGCAAAACCATTGGAAATAATTCAAGCATATTGACTATATTTTCATATTTTGTAACATCATTTATTTTTAATAAAGTGTAACATGATCATATTTTATTGTACCAGCTGGTGATGGAGTATTGCCTCGGGTCTGCCTCCGATCTGCTGGAAGGTGAGTGTGTTGGAGACGGATGTTATAAACATCTGATTGTGTTGAAGACAGATGTGTAAACATCTGGTCGTTCGGAGACTGATGTTATAAAAAATGTGGATGTATTGGAGACAGATGTTTAAACATCTGGTTGTGGTAGAGAGGAGATGGATGTTATGAACATCTGGGTGTGTTGTAGACAGATGTGTTAACATCTGGATGATGTGTGTTTTTCTCTCAGTCCATAAGAAGCCCCTACAGGAAGTGGAGATTGCTGCCATTACCCATGGTGCACTGCAGGGTCTGGTCTACCTGCACTCACACAACATGATTCACAGGTAACACCTCACACAAACACTCAGACACACATACATGCATGCTTACGCACAAACGAACACGCATATATTCAAATGCACACAATGTCACGCGCAACATCCCTGCACACAAACTCGCACATACACTAAAGAAGAAACACACATGTACACACATTCAGACTATAAACATTCTCGCATCATGTCTCGCTTCATCTCTCTCTCTCTCTCTCTCTCTCTCTCTCTCTCTCTCTCTCTCTCTCTCTCTCACTCTCTCTCTCTCTCTCACTCTCACTCTCTCTCTCACTCTCTCTGTTTCTCTCCCTCCACCAGGGATGTGAAGGCAGGTAACATCTTGCTGACTGAGCCAGGTCAGGTGAAGCTTGGAGACTTTGGCTCCGCCTCCATCGTGGCCCCGGCCAACTCCTTTGTGGGAACGCCTTACTGGTACATACTTTTGCCACGATAAAACCTTAGCTATGCTGCAACCATAGTCACGCTACAATGTAAACTATGCTACAAACTTAGTCATGATACAGTGCTAGCTAAGCTTCAGTGCTAGCCATGCTACAACCTTAGTCAGGATTCTGTACAGTGGCAGTACTTCTCCCAGCAGTGATTTCAGAAATTTTCCTTTTGTGGGATTTGATTGAACAGTTTATAACATGACATATTTCACACACAAAATATTTTATACGGAGCACAGATAATTTCAAAACAACCATGTGTAGCTAAAGATGTTTGAATCTGTAAATTAGACTTCTGCTGTGTATGTGGAGGTAGCTTTTTATCAGCTGATAGACAGTTGGTTTTCTCCCTGCAGGATGGCTCCAGAGGTGATCCTGGCCATGGACGAGGGACAGTATGACGGCAAGGTGGACGTGTGGTCCCTAGGCATTACGGCCATAGAGCTAGGTAGGCTAGTGTTATCTGCGTAGAGCTAGGTAGGCTAATGTTACCTGCATAGAGCTAGGTAGGCTATCGTTACTTGCATAGAGCTAGGTTGGCTAATGTAACCTGCATAGAGCTACATAGGCTAATGTTACCTGCATAGAGCTACGTAGGCTAATGTTACCTGCATAGAGCTACATATGCTAATGTTACCTGCATTAAGCAATGCAGGCTAATAAGATAAGAAAAGATAATCTTTCATTAATCGCACAGCGGGGACATGTTCAGTGTTACAGCAGCAAAGGGGATAGCGCAATAGCACGAAGCATCAGTAAAAAAATAGCTAAAAGTAAGATACAATAAATAAGTAAACATCTAGCTTAGTCTTGTTACCTGTATAGACTTGACCTGAAGCCCGCCGCTTATATTCTTTCCTCATTCTATGTAGCGGAGAGGAAGCCTCCTCTGTTCAACATGAATGCTATGAGTGCCTTATACCACATAGCCCAGAACGAGAGCCCTATCCTGCAGTCCAACCATTGGTAAGTACCCCATCGCTAACCCTTGTTAGACCACACCCCTTACCCCTGAGCTAGCGGTCTTGCGCTTGCTACTCCCTTCTGCTAGCTCTTTCGACACATCAGCCAGCTCAGAGGATATTCTCTTGATTAAAGTTAGTCAGCACTCTGGACCAGTAGTACCAGGAGTTCTGTAGCTCTACACCACCACAGCCTTCCTCTGCCTTGATGAAATGACTCTAATTCTCTCTCTTACTATCTATCTATCTATCTATCTATCTCTACCGCTAACTCTACCTCTCCATCTCTATCTATCTATCTCTACCTCTCTCATTCTCTCTCTCCACCTCTACCTCTCCATCTCTATCTCTACCTCTCAATATATATATATATATATCTCTACCTCTATCTCTACTTTTACCTCTGTCTCTATCACTATCTATCTATCTCTACCTCTATCTCTTCCTTTCCATCGCGCTCTCTTTCTCAGGTCCGATTATTTCCGGAACTTTGTGGACTCCTGCCTGCAAAAGATCGCTCAGGACAGACCTACCTCTGACGTGCTGCTCAAGGTACATGCCTACAGTACTCTACAAGTTACATACTACTAGATCCTAGTACTCTCTACAAGTTATACTGCTAGTGTTCTCTACAAGTTACATACTGCTAGATCCTAGTACTCTCTACAAGTTAAACTGCTAGTGTTCTCTATAAGTTAAATAATACTAGATCCTAGTACTCTCTACAAGTTATCCTGCTAGTGTTCTGTGCAAGTTAAATACTACTAGATCCTTTGTACATGTTAAATACTCTATATTACATACTCGATCTTAGTATTCTACAAGTTAAACACTCCTCCTTATGGACCTTTGACTTCCCCTGTACCTGCGTAGCACCACTTCTTGTGCAGAGAGCGTCCCGTTACCGCGGTGATGGACCTGATCGCCCGGACCAAGGAGGCAGTGAGGGAGCTGGACAACCTGCAGTACCGCAAGATGAAGAAGATCCTGTTCCATGAGGTCCACAACGGACCTGCTCCAGAGGGAGGGGAGGAGGAGGAGGTAACGCATGCACACACACACAAGCTGCCCACAGCTACTTCATTCTTGAACAGTTGGTCACTGAATCCACATTCACGTGCACAGTTTTGTTCGTTTAAGGCTGAATAACCAGATTAAAGCCATATTCATAAAGCTATAAAGGTATTTACTTATTACTACTACATCACGTAGTTCTTACATACTTATTACCACGTTTAAATGGACAACACCCAATCAGAGTTTTCAATGTGGATCAATTCGACCGTAGCACGATCAAGGTACATTGAATGATGTTCAAGTTATCTAGGTGTCTTAACTGTATGTTCTTGGAATAAAATCCATTTGCTTAAAGGTGCAGTGTGTAGAACGTAGTGGCATCTAGCGGAATGGACTTGGCGGAAATGGATTATAATATTCATACTCATATATTCAAATACCTTCTAGCACCTTGCACAATACAGGCAAAAGAGGGGTAAGGGGACTGTATTCAGTTTGTTGCAAACTCAGCGCTAGTTGCTACTAAATTGTTCACCCTGGACCTTTAAGAAACCCAAGGTGTAAACATAAGTTAATTGATCAAATGATTGTGTTAACGATATTAACATTGGTTTGGCCGGGTGTGCACGTTAACGTACAGATGGTGGTGTTTGGTCAGTAACCTTGGTAACCTTCCTGTCTATCTCTGCAGGACGCGGAGCAGTACATGTTGCGTACGGGGACGGTCAACAGCATGGAGAGCTCTCATTCGCTGCCCAGCATGTCAATCAGCGCCAGCTCCCAGAGCAGCTCCGTCAACAGCCTGGCGGACGGGTCAGATGACAGCGGAGAGATGGCCATGATGGGGGAGGGGGAACACACCGTCACCTCCAATAGCTCCGTCCTGCACAAACCACTGGTCAGTCTGTCTACCTGTCTGTCTGTTTCTCTTTCAATCCCTCAGTCTCTCTCTGTCGGTCTGTCTCTCTGTATATGTATCTGTGTCTGCATGTAATAAGTCGAAAACAATTGTCATTAATGATCTGCCCCTCTCTCTCTCTCCCTGCAGAGCCATGACAACATCTACGATGACCCCTACCAGCCGGAGGTGGACTCGCAGCGAGACGGCTTGTCTATGGGGGGAGGTGGAGGAGGAGGAGGAGGAGGTGTTGGTGGGGGTGGAGGAGGTGGAGGAGGCGGAGGTGGGGGCAGGCGCAGGCGAGGGCGGGACCATTTCGCCACCATCAGAACTGCCAGCCTGGTGACCCGACAGATCCAAGAGCACGAACAGGGATCAGCTCTGAGGGAGCAGATGTCAGGGTATATATACCCATAAATATAAAACCAAACATAATATATACAGTGTATAGGGAGGGAGTCTTCGTATTAGCGTCATACTCAGTGCCGGATGGTGTAATGGTTTAGCAATTAGGGAATTTGACTCCCAGCCGAAAGGTTCTGGGTTCCAACCCCTATTTCCACAGTCTACCTGTAGGAATCCTAGAGCAAGATTACCCCTAAACCCTACCTGCTCCTTAATGACATGTATATAAATTCACTATAAGTAACTTTGGATGAAAGGGTTTGCTGAATGACTAAATAGTAAATAGATCTATAGACATATTTCCTAACTCACTGTAGTGTGAACTGGTTGAATACCATTGGTCCTATGGATGTCAGTGTTGACCTTTTAACCTCTAACCCGGTGCAGGTACAAGCGCATGCGGCGGCAGCACCAGAAGCAGCTGATGGGTCTGGAGAACAAGCTGAAGTCTGAGATGGATGAACACCAGCTGAGACTGGACAAGGAGCTGGAAGGACAGAGAGGGAGCTTCTCTGGAGAGGGAGACAAACTGACCAAGAAACACCACGCCATCCTGGATAAGGAGGTGAGGAGGAAGAGGGGTTAGTTTGGAGGGACAGCAGAAGATGTGAAGGTTTCTCCTGCTGGGAGCAGGAGAAGTTGCTAGTGAAGGTACTAGAAGGTAGCAGTAGATGTGCACTTGATGTTTGTTTGTCTTGGTCCAGATAATGGCGGTAAATGTGATGGTACTAGAGGTAGCAGTAAATGTGAAGTTGCTGTGGGGTTTACTTCCCAATGAAGGTAGTAGATGGCAAGGTACAAGAAGGTAACAGTAGATGTGAAGTCGTCTTGGCGTTTATCGCCAGAGGAAGGTAGTAGATGTGAAGGCACTAAAAGGTAGCAGTATATGTGACGTTGTCTTGGTGTTTATCTCCAGATGTATGGAGTAGTTGCGAACATGGTGTTTTCTCTGCAGATGAAGGCGGCGCTGGCGGAGGAGAAAAAGTTCCAGCAACACATCCTGACCCAGCAGAAGAAGGAGCTCACCAGCCTCCTGGAGTCCCAGAAGAGACAGTACCGCCAACGCAAGGACCAGCTCAAAGAGGTATTCCCCTTAACTGCTACCTTACCAGGCATATCTCACCAGACAAGACGGATCCGCTAACGCAAGGACCAGCTCGAAGCGGTCCACAACTCCTTTAGTTGCTAACCACTTTCCACATACACTCTTTTAGCTGTGCTTTAGGCTAACCATGACTATTGAACACAAACAGCACAGACTTTTAGCAGCCCTACCTACAGTAGTCTACTGCGGAGAACCCAGTGTATGTATCTTGTATGTAAATCGTTTTTGTCTGGAGAACCTGAATAAGGACCAACCAGAGGTACTGTATGTACCATATTGTTTGTATGTATGTAAAGTTGATATACCGTGTTGTTCCCGACACCAGGAGCTGAATGAGAACCAGTCCACCCCCAAGCGGGAGAAGCAGGAGTGGCTGGTGCGCCAGAAGGAGTGTCTGCAGCAGATGCAGGCGGAGGAGGAGGCGGGGCTCCTGCGGAGGCAGCGGCAGTATTACGAGCTGCAGTGTCGTCAGTACAAGAGGAAGATGCTGCTGGCGCGACACAACCTAGAGCAGGACCTTCTCCGAGAGGTACAACACACACCAACCACCTGGAGAACCTAATAATAGAACCGTCTAGATATTTAGAGTAGAACAGGACCTTCTCCAAGAGGTACAACCACATACTAACACCTACTACCCTGAGACTACCCAGTGGTAGCACCTCCTGGTAGAACCTTCCTGTAGAACCATCTAGATTCCTGTACACCAGACTAGATGTTTTTAGTTAGAGATTCTAAGGGTTTAAAGTGGCTCTAGGCGTTCTAGGTGTTGTAGAGTAGATGTTCTCGGGGTTTGTAGCACTCCAGGCTGGTATGGGTCTGTATAAAGGTTTGTAACCCCTCCCACCCGCCTACCTCCAGGACCTGAACAAGAAGCAGACCCTGAAGGACCTGGAGTGTGCCATGCTACTTCGGCACCACGAGTCCACCCAGGAGGTGGAGTTCCGCCAGCTGGGCTTGGTGCAGCGGACCCGGGCGGAGCTGATCCGCACCCAGCACCAGACGGAGCTCACCAACCAGATGGAGTACAACAAGCGGCGCGAGCAGGAGCTGCGGCAGAAACACGCCGTGGAGGTCCGGCAGCAGCCCAAGAGCCTGAAAGTGAGTGAGAGCAGCTCCCAGGGACACCCAGACTGCTCAGGGGCCCCTCACGACCTGGACCACCCCCACTCCCAGTTGCCCGCAGAGAAGGAGGGAGGGGAGGAAGAGAGAGAAGGAGTAGGTAGGGAGGAGAGAGAGGAAAAAGGTGTGGAAAAGAGCATGGGATCAGGTGGGAAGGAGGTGGGTGGGGAAGAGAGGGAGGGGGTTGCTGAGGGTGAGAGGGAGGAAGAAGGAGTGGGTGAGGAGGGTAGAGACCGTGTGTTGAAGTCAGAGGAGGACAGGATGGCAGAGGGGCAGGAGGAGATGAAAGGACCGAAGGAGGAAAAGATGCATGTACAGAGAGAGGGAGGGAGGGAGACGGACTGGAACGAGGATGATGAAGGTAATGAAGTGAAGGAAGGTGTTGATGAAGAGGAGGAAGGCAGGGGCGTGGCCGACGGCTGTACGTCAGACCTCCACCACTCCCCCTCCGTAGAGCGGAGGCGGCGTCAGAGGGAGCGAGAGCTGGACGAGCTCTCGGAGTTCTACTTCCCTCAGTCCCTGGAAGAGCTGGAGCCCTCACCCCCTCCTGTACCTCCTCCCCCTCCCCCTGCCCACTCATCCCTCCCCTCCCTCTTCTCCCACGCCATCTGTCTCCTTCTCACCCTCTCAATCGCTGCCCAGCCCTCCTTCTTCACCCTCCTCTTACTCTCCGTCTTCCTCCTCTCCCTCCGCCGCACCCCCCCACTCCCCTCTCTCTCCTCCCTACTCCTCTCCGCTGAACTCCTTTTCCTGGCACTCTTCTTCTGCTTCCTCCTCTTGCGCTCCCTCTGCTCCCTCTCCCTCTCCTCCTTCCTGTCCGTCAGTGTTTGGGGGTGTGGCCTGCTGAGCCTCGGCCTATCCCTGAGCCTGGAGCTCTACTACGTCCCTGTGGTCCTCGTTTCTGCCTCCTTCCTCAGCTCCCCCTCCCTCTTCCTATCCCTCTACCTCCTGCTGGTCCTTGTGGTCCAACCTGCTCGCCGCCTCCCCCGACGCCTCTCACGCCTCGCCATGCGCCTCCTCTTCCGCCTGCCCCGCCCCCTCTTCACCCTCTGCCAATCGCTGCTGGGGGGCGTGGCCGAGCGGAACCTGTACCAGATGTTCCCCAAGGCGGGGCGTAACTGGGGAGTCCTGCGGTCTCGTATCCCTGTGCCCCTACGGAGCTTATCTCCCGACCGTCATCCCACCAGGGGCAGCTGCTTCTTCGTGCTGGGCCGCGCCTCCTTCTGGCTCCGCCGCTTCCTGCGCCGGCCCGTGGGCCTGCTAACCGATCAGGCTAACGCCCTGGTGCTAACGCTGGCTAGCCGCGTGCTTAAGGAGCTCCCCCCAGTCTGCCTGAGGAGGCTCCACGCACTGGGACTCCTGCGGGAGGAGAAGCCCAGCCGCCTGCCGCGCCTCCTGCCGCGGGAGGAGCGGGAGCGGCGGCAGAGGGAGAGGAGGAGGATAGAGAAGGAGAGGAGGTTCAGGCTTGACAGGGAGAGGGGTTTCAGGGAGGAGAAGGGCTGGGAGTGTGGGCTGAGGAGGACCTCCTCAGGGAGGTTCGTCAGGGCCAAGGCCCGGCCCTGGAGATAGTGTGTGTGTGTGTGTGTGTGTGTGTGTGTGTGTGTGTGTGTGTGTGTGTGTGTGTGTGTGTGTGTGTGTGTGTGTGTGTGTGTGTGTGTGTGTGTGTGTGTGTGTGTGTGTGTGTGTGTGTGTGTGTGTGTGCGCGTTGTAGAGTTTTTATTGAAGGAGTTTGGGTCCATAGTTTGTCGTTTATTAAGAACGCAACACCCTATGTCCAATGATGTGATTGGCTGATGGTAATCAACGGTGTCATGAGGGGGCTAATTGTAACAAGAGGTGTCATGTGATCTTTGTGTTTCACCATCATGCTTTTTGTAAAAGTTTTTGTTTTGTTGAATTATCATTTTCTTTGATTCTGCTCTTGTTTTATAAGACATATTTATGGTTATTGTGAAGACCGTGTTTGTGCAATCTTTTGTGTTTGGTATGATTTGATGTTATTTTTGTTTTGTCAGTCGTATGATCTCAGAGTGTTGTTAAGTGTTGGTGTGAGAGGGCACACGCATGTGAACATACACCCCCTGGTGCACTAAGCCCCTGCTAACTAGCTAGCCACTGAAGCTAGACCCTAGATATCCCCTAAACCTTAGCTAGCTAGATTCTAGCTATTTAGCTAGTTAGCCTCTTACCTAGATGCTAGCTTGCTAGCCCCTGAACCTAATCTCTAGCTAGCATAAGATGAGTGCAATATACATAACTGTGAGGACAGCCTGAAGGACAATCCCCTCTTCCAAAGACTTAAAGACTAAAACATGTTTATAGTCACTTAAATGTCTCAAATGTTGAAAATGGTCCAGGCTGGCTAGATATCAAGTCTGAAGACATTTTAAACAGTCAGTGGCATAGTTTTATATTAGATTTGTTATTGCAATATTTATGCAGTACTCTTTTTATTTACCATGTAAACTTGATTTTTTTTTTTCTTTTGGAGGTTTTTCTAATGTTCTATTTAATTCAGACTAGCTGTGACCATAGGTCTGAAACTAGATTTTTTTATTAAACGCAAGATATATCAAACGCAAGATACCAACATTTAAACTTATTGGTGTAATAGAACAACTCTACTTTTATAATGGTTTTATCTTATTTTATTTATCTTAAGCCATAGACAATCGTGTTGGGTGTGCAATTTCAAACTAAGATTCCAAAGATTGTTAAAACTGCTGAATGTGAACATCTAGTCTATAGTCTCCAGTTAGACTCGTTGTCAGGTAGTTCTTCCACTAGTATTTATATAGTACCAGAGAAGCCTTATTGTGCACCTAGGTTAAAGGACCTTTTGGAGGGATAAATTAAAGTTTATCCAATTATCTTTATGAAGAATGTTGACACCAGTTAGAGAAGGAATAGTTTGGTCTGCAAACTGAGAAGATGATCCTAAAAACAGATGTTTGTCCCAAACAAAGAAGTGTTTTTCCAAACAATTGTTTGAATATGATTTGTTGTTTGTACTCGACTTCCTTCCTGTGTCCTTATGTGTGTGTTTGTGTACATGAATGTGTCGGTGTTTGTGTAAATGTGTAAGTGTACTTGTGGTGTATGTGTATGTTTGTATACATGTGTAAGTGTACTTGTGGTGTATATGTATGTTTGTGTACATGTGATGGCATACCTGTGCTGTATATGTTTGTTTGTGTACATGTGTTAGTGTACTTGTGTACATATACACCATATGTATGTTTTGAACCCCTGCAGTATTTCAGTACTGCTTTGTGTTGGCAGCCATTTTGTTTTCATTTCATTGTTTTTAGTGTCTGTTGGCATGTTGTAAAGCTCTGTCACTTTTAATTTGTATTTACACCAAAAATAAATAGTTTTGTGTTTAAATCATTGTTTTGTTTTATTATTTGAGTTTTCATTTAT
Source organism: Lota lota (assembly GCA_026745465.1). Taxonomy (NCBI): domain Eukaryota; kingdom Metazoa; phylum Chordata; class Actinopteri; order Gadiformes; family Lotidae; genus Lota; species Lota lota. Next base: position 2,658,630 of record JACYXH010000410.1, on the reverse strand, counting down.
CCTCTTGTCTTTTTATCCGTTTTTTTATTAAATTATTTTAATCTGAAATAGTATTTCACTGCCATTTCATTTTCATTTTCACCCCATCATCATCGTCATAATCCTTACCCTCCCTGTGCTCATCTGGCCACCAATCGGCAATCTAATCTAATTCACGCTGTTCTACGCCGACCTTCACATCCTGCTAGCTGGCTAGCTAGCATGGTTAGGGTAGTACAGGTTGCCGTTGATACAGTGGTCTTGATGGGTTTGAGAGAATGACGGTGATTGATAAATCAGGTTAGCAGATGGTCTATGGATACAGAGCGCATTAAAGATGTATGTGTACATAATGCTTCAGTTGGTTGGTCCGAAGCAGAACAAAAAAAAGACGACGCCAGTACTGCTGTTTTACCAGCGATTACTCGGAAGTACTTCACTGAACACATTATTCTGGTTTAGCAGAAATCTTATATCAATGTGTAATATAAGCAATGTTATTTTATCTCGAAAAGCAAATGAATATAGTGACCCCATTAGTCATCTAAATGTTCTAGTTATTTTCAGATCTCCATTAAAAGGATCTGCTTTCACCATTAAAAAAGGAGCTAAGCTGGGCTGAATAAGCGTCCTGGAGACGTCACACTTAAACATGTTCTCTATGTAGTTTACATATTTGCATGGTTTATTTAGTCAACTTGACTAACAGAAGAGCCTTGAGAGTGGATGACCCCACCCTGGGTCTCCCACCAGCCTCACCCCCACCTTTTGGATACAGACCCCCACCCCCACACTGGACACCAGGATGAATGGGTAGATGGAGGTTCTTGTTTATTTCCTGCAGTCTGCTCATCCCTGGCTATGATCTTGTTGAGATGCATGGAGTTTTGTCTGCTGAGACACCAGCAGTGATCTCTCTCGGTGTTCCTCATCTCCTCTGACACCAACACACACACACACACACCAAAACTATTGAACATTTACAAAGTAAAAGTCCTACCCTCCCTCTGCTCCAGAGCTGCACTGTTCCAAGAAGTCTACCCCATCTATATCCAGTTCAGTTGGCTCCCGAAACACTGGGCAGGACTTTAACTTTGAGAAGCTGGGAGCTCCACCTATGTTTTCTCTCTCCTCCTTTCCTCTCTTCACTCTCTTTTCATCCTCTTCCTCCTTCTCTCCTCTCTTTCTCTCCCATCTTCTCTACTCTCCTCTCATCTCTCTTCTTTCCTCTGCCCTCACCTTGCTCCTTCTTTCACCTCCTCTCACTTCCTGTCCTCTCCTCTCTCCTATCATCTCTCCCCTCTTTTCTCCACTCTCCTTTCCCTCCCCTCTTCACTCTCCTGTCTCCTCCTCATCTCCTCTGTCCTCTCCTCCTCTCTCCTCCTCTTACTTCCTCCTTTCTCCTCCTGTCCTCTCTGCAGTCCAAAGAGCTGCAGATCAAGCGTCAGTTCCAGGACACGTGTAAGATCCAGACCCGGCAGTACAAGGCTCTGAGGAACCACCTGCTGGAGACCACGCCCAAGGCCGACCACAAGGCTCTGCTGAAGAGACTGAAGGAGGAGCAGACCCGCAAGCTGGCAATCCTGGCCGAGCAGTATGACCACTCCATCAACGACATGCTGTCCACACAGGCAGTAAGTATGGTGACACACACACGTCAGTCAGGACCCTACTGCTACAGACTCAGGATGGGGGGGGGTCACTGTAAGAACCAACTGTCAAAGATTCAGGGAATAACCAGGATTATAACCCCCGTAACACAACCCAGATCAACCCAGATTGTAAGTAAACATGTTGTTCTCATCTCAAGCCGGAGAACACCTGAAATCGGATGCTTCGAATGTGCGATAAGTGGCGAGAGCAAGAGAGAGGGAGGGACTTCTGAGGGAGGGATATGTATTTTCTTTACATGTTCAGGTATCGCTTTGTCAAATTCTTCATAAATAGTATAGTATATCTTCTCCTTGTCATTGCTGTTGTTGTTGTTCGTCTTACACCGAGGCCTGATGTACACAGCCCACATGAAGTAAGAGATCGCAAATTGCGTTTTGGTAGTAAGAGGGACCAGAGCCGACCGGATGCTATCTCATAATATTCCAGCATCTGCTCCTAGACTTCAACATGAACCCAGTGGCTGTGTCCACGCGTGTGTGTCCTCAGCTGCGATTGGACGAGACCCAGGAGGCGGAGTACCAGGTGTTGCGAATGCAGCTGCAGCAGGAGCTGGAGCTCCTGAACGCGTACCAGAGCAAGATCAAGATGCACAGTGACTCACAACACGACCGTGAGGTCAAGGACCTGGAGCAGCGTGTGTCGCTACGGCGCGCCCTGCTGGAGCAGAGGGTACGATGACTTGCTTCCTGTTACCCGCATCTCTACTACATGTTTCAATATGTCATACTGCAGTATAGCGTGATCAAATATAACGCTACCTGTAGCGTTACTAGTAAAGTCAAGTGTGTGTGTGTGTGTGTGTGTGTGTGTGTGTCTCTACGTGTGCATGTATGTCTGTGTGTGTGTGTTTGTGTGTGTGTAGATCGAGGAGGAGATGCTGTCCCTGCAGAATGAGCGGTCTGAGAGGATCCGGTCTCTGCTGGAGCGCCAGGCGGGGGAGATCGAGACGTTTGACTCAGAGAGCCTCCGTCTGGGCTTCAGCGGTATGGCACTAGGCTCCACCCCTGCGCCTCCACACGCCTCACGCTCCGGCGGCGGCCACTGGAGCCATGCCCCCCCTCCCCCGCACCTCCTGCGACGGGGTGGGGGAGGGGAGGTGAGAGGAGGAGAGCCGGCGGCGGTCGTGTCATCTCTTAGCGTGGCCTTAGGTCTGGCGAGGGAGGGGCGTGAGGCGAGGGAGGGGGGGCGGGACCACCACCACTCCTCCCGCTCCTCCGCCTCCTCCTCCTCTTCCTCCTCCTCCTCCTCCTCCCAGCGGCAGTATTACCATCACCAGAGCACTCCGCAGCTTTATCGTGAGCGGCAGCGCGACCGCGAGCGGGAGAGAGACCGTGAGCGGGAGAGAGACAGGGAGAGAGAGAGGGAGTGGGTGGGGGGGGGAGGAGGCGCGCTGGTCCACCCCCACCCTCACCCCTTCTCCCAGCACCTCCCCTCTCGCTCCTCCTCCCAGTCCCTGGCCATGCTCCCCCCTCCTCCTCCCGCACCTCCCTCCTCTTCCTCCTCCTCTTCCTCCTCCTCGCAGGGGGGAGTGTACGGGGGAGGAGGTGGGGGTCTAGCCGTGCGAGGCGCCCCCAGCCTGATGGCGTTGAGGAACAGCCCCCAGCCCCTGAGGAGGACGGCCTCTGGGGGGGGACCCGGGGGGGGAGGGGGGCCCGATGGGGTCCTCAGCCGGAGCACCTCTGTGACATCACACATCTCTAACTCCTCCCACCTGTCTTATTCCTAGACAGACAGACAGAATGACATAAAGACAGACAGATGGACAGACATAAAGACAGACAGACAGACGGACAGACAGACAGATGGACGCACATAAAGACCGGCAGACAAACGACCGACGGATAGACGGACAAATGGCCAAACCGACTGACAGGCAGACGGACAGATTTACACACAGGAGGAAAGCGAGATAGAGAGGATAGAGTGAGACTGAGGGTGAATAAAGAGTTAAAGGGTGAGAAATCTGTCAAAGCTAGCTGCAGCGGCAGCAACTCTTCTGGTGAAACACACGTACTGCTCCCTGATGGCTGAGGTTCCTCTTTGATGCCACTAGCCCCGCCCCCTTTACACGTGGCCTTGCCTCCTCTGCCTCCCCCTGTCTCCAAGACGACAACAGTGGTGGTTTTATGAGCTCTGAGGTGAAAGGGGGAGGAGCCATCTTGTCTTCTGGACTCAGGACCGAGAGGTTGGGGGTCAGCGGGTGCTTGTGGTGTGTGTTCTATTTATTCTGCTTGTGTAAAGTTGAGATGTTGGGCATGAGAGGTGGAGTGGTGAAGCTTTTATTTCTGCTGGAGGCGCAGCCGCCTCTCCTTGTATGATGTTCTGGTCGGAGCGGAGAGAGAGAGAGGTGCGAGCATCCTCTGCTTTGTGTATCCGTATGTGTATGTGAAGTCCCACTGGTTGTAGCCAGCTCTCAGACGGCCCTAACCCGTTTCTATTCAGTTACAAACATTATCTGTTGATGTTTTGTTGCATTTTTTTGTATTAAGTTCAAGGAAAAAAAACACAAGTTGCTTGGTACATCACCAATGCCTTTAAGGGGTTCTTAAAGGGACGGTTAGGCAGGGGATGAGCAACAGCGTTTAAATGAAATACCAACACAAAGAATGTTTGTAAAGAAACTCTTATATTCCACAACAATCCTGAGTAAAGACTTTAACATCATATTGAAGAAAAAAAACTGTTGCGTACGGGACGTCGTGTCCTTGGGAATCACTTGATGCATGAAGTAGATGTACGAAAAACATTTGTGATCATGAGTAAAACGTTAGAAATGTACGGTACTGCTAGATCGCCATCACCTCTCACACTTTCAACTCTACTGTAAATACTTACGGGAATATTTAAAAAACAAGCATTGGTTTTATATAGTTACAAAGAGGATAGTAATTTTGATATATTCAAACGAGTATTCAATTGAACATTTAGAGCAAGAAGTCCAACAGCATTTTCTATAGGTGTCAACATTACTGTGACTAATCCTAACGTATGTGTTGTTGTAATCAAAATCAAAGTCTTTAAGTCGGCGAAGGAAAACTGGAAAAAAATGTAATCTAGTGATAAAAAATGTTGCCGCGTACGGCGTCTGTGTCAAGTATTCACTGTTTTGATGATAAGTGACGACACTGGGATGTATGAGCGGCCGAGTATAGGCAGACGAACAGCTAACAGCCATCCTGCCACAAGGGGGCGCCAATCACTGGCTGAACAATCACCCCAACTCTTAAGTTGACTGACGCCTTACTCTCACTCACACACACACACACACACACGCACACGCACACACACACACACACACACACACACACACACACACACACACGAGTCTCAAATGGACACAAAAATGAAGTAAATCGAGTTAGAGTTATAATCTCCTGGCTGATATTAATGAGGCTGAGATGGATGTAAAACATTGCCCCTTGGTTCTACTGTTACTGGGTTCTAGAGGCCCCATGGGTTCTGGAGGGCCCTGGGTTCCATTGTCACTGGGTTATTGGGCCCCAACAGCTGTCTTGAATGGATAAGTCCCCTGTGGGTTGTACACACAGCTGCTGTGTATCCCATATCGCCCGGGAAACAGACGGAGATGCGATGAGGGACATTCTTTAAAAACAATCATGACTGTGGACGTGTTTAATATTTTGACATTGGAGTGACAAAGAGGGGTCTTTAAAGGTGTATTGATAAGAGGGGGTAATTTAAAGTAATTTAAAAACATGATAATAAATTGATATTAACACATAGCCAGTCTTTATTTGTGATGTGTACGATGGATAAGTATTTAATTTGGGTGCTGCTGAAGTGAGTGTGTTTGTGTGCGCGCGCGTTTTTTGTCTATATCCTACTCTGACATCATCGTTACAGGAGCTCTGGTGAATGCACTGCCCTTTAAGATACGCTCGGTGTATTCACCGTTAACGGGAATGTTATTCTGTCGGTTCTTTAGCGACGGGGGGCTGTGGTGGCGGAGCCTGGTACCGCAGCCCGTTACAGTGCGATGTGTTTTCTGTCGGCCGAACGGAGAGAGGAAACGAGGGGGCCGTCCAACGAGAGAAAGCCCATCCCTTTAAGAGCGAGTGGGACACGGCGGTGCGAGAAAAGGAGAGGAGGGGGAGAAGAAAGAAGAGGAATTAAAAAAGAAAAGGAAGAAAGAGACAGGGAGGGAGGAGGGAGAGAGCGAGCGATAAAAAAAGAAAGATGACATCCTCGCCATTGAAGCGCCGAGGTGGAGCGGTAGGCTGCGGCCCGGCGCAGACGCTCTCCGCCGGGGTCAGGGCTTGAACCAGACACCGAGGCTTCGATAGACACCTGGCCGGCCTATCGGGGAAATCGCGAAAATAGATTCATATTAAAAAGCATGAACTGCTATTGTATCAAATGCGTTTGTTAACACTCCAATTATACTATTAAGATTGCGTGAATGCATCATTTATTTATTTTGGATGTATAATGTATATCGTTAAAAATATATGTAATCAAACAGCATTTTCTTATTTGTTTATTTATTTTTTAAACATTCTGTTAAGTGTTAAATGCATCGTTTCGATTATTATGGTTTGACTACTTCTAGTAAGAAAGCGGACTGAGAAGGAGATCGGCCGTTATTAGAGCTGGTTTGTTTCCTGGGCCTGGCCCTCGGTGAGAACCCGGGTGTTTCTGCCCCTCTTGAGACACTTTGGAGAAGCCTATCGTTTCTGCGACTCGGAAGGCGGCTCTTTGCCCCGCTACCGTCGGTGTTTCGGTCGGAGAATGCGAACGGTCTGTTCTCACATCTCGACCAGGACCGTTTAACGTTTGCTGACTCTTCGTTTGAATCGCTCTGCTGCAAAATGGATGCTGCGTGGAGCAATTTCCTCTTCCAGGTAGGCTTTCATAATATTCACACTCGACCTCTAACGTCTCCCGCTGTCGTACTATCTCTTTTACACCTAACTGTAAACCTAGACAGTAGTAGCTGTTCCAAGCCCAAGGTGTAGGGACTTTTATTTACATTCGCTGCTGTCGGCCTTGTGCAGAATACTCCCACCCAAAACCAAGTGGAGGGCAGCCTCCAATCAGAGCTGATGTCGGTGCACGGAAGCTCCCAGAGCCCACCTCCGGAGCACATGACCCAGCCCCCCTCCACAGTGGACACCGCTGCGCTCAACGAAGACCCCCCGCCAGGTGAGACATGGACCTACAGACTGACTGATAGAAAACTCCTCCATAGCCAATAAGCTAACTCCCCAGTCAATCAACAACCAGTAAACCATGACTGCGTCCCCTCAGTTGAGTTGACCTGCACAATAAACGTAACATAACCTGGTTAGGGTAAAAAAAAAACATTTCGTAACTGGCTTGTAAACACCCATACACGTACCCAATCCGGTTAACAGCCCCAGATATCCAAAACATTGTTGCATGTAATCTGTCATGTGAATCGACCATAAACTGTTTATTCAGCCGTGTCTAGCTGTGCATGTAAATGCCTGTGTGTCTCTGACTAATGATGTAACTCTGTGTCTCTTCCTCCTCTGTGTGTGTGTAGTGAAGGTGGCCCCCCGGCCAGCCCGGGCCTCCCACGTCTGCTCCATCTGCAACAAGCAGTTCAAGAACAACTACAATCTGCGGCGCCACCAGTCAGTGCACACCGGGGTACGCATGACCCACAGGCCCAAGGAGACTGCGGGGGGGGGGAGGTCCGACAGACAGACCGTCCCGCTCTCCCTACTCCACCTTTCCATGACCCCCCCCCACGCGCCCCAGCAGCCCCCTCTGGCCGGGCTGGATGGGGAGGGGGGGCTGGCCATGACCGCTGTAGTGGCTAGCGCTAACCCGCCCCACACTCTGGCTCCCGCCGCTGCTGCGGTCGTCATGGGGACGGGGGCGACAGGACAGGTGGGTGAGGGCCGTGTGGAGGGCGCCGGCGTTGGGTTGCGGCACGAGCGTCTCCCCCCCCCCCCCCCCCCCCCCCCCCCCCCCCAGAACATTGTTTCTTAAACTAACCGGTCTGTGGTAACCTCTATAGTAGCTAGCGGCTAGGCCTTAGCCTGACCACTAGCCTAGCTCAGCAATAGCCTAGCTGGTCGCTAGCCACACTAATCATTAAAATAGCTTAGTGCTAGCAACACTAGGCCCTAGCCTAGCGCAGTAATAGCCTAGCTGGGTGCTAGCCATATTATGCCAGAACCTAGCTGGGCCATAGCCACACTATGCAATAGCATAACTGGTTGCTAGAATAACTGGTTGCTAGCCTAGCTGGGCATTAGCCTAGCTGGGCCATAGCCTAGCTAGGAAGGCCTACAATGGGCACCCCCACCTAACGGCTAATTATGTAAATGAAGATGTGACTAAGTGGAGGACAACAAGCTGACCTCCCAGCGGCCCGTATCTGGCCCCCGGCCCGTTTGAGAAACAGTGTACTAGAGACCCCTGCATGACCCCCCCCAAGCACCAGGTCTAGGGAAGGTTTAATGTAAATGAACCAAATTATTATATCCTGATCCAGTGATCCACTGTAGAAACCGATATTAGTCTGTTAATAACAGAATAACCTACAAGGTCTATTGTTAGTCCGTGCTGCACCAAAATGACTAAGTTTAATAATATGTTTGATTTCAATAATAGTTTTGAATATTGTTAATCATAGTTAAATCCTATTTAAACCCTAAACTGTATCTGTGTGGTTTTGCATGTATATTTGAGTAATGTTATGAATTGTACTGATTTAACTGTTTAAAGTATTTTTTTTATGTCTTCCCCTGTCGGTCTCTGCCTTCCTGTCCCCCTCTCTGTCTCCCTCCCTCCCTATCTGTCTGCCTGTCTGACTGTTCGTCCACCCCAGCGTCCAGCCAACCCCAGCCCGGTGAGGAAGAACCATGCGTGTGAGACGTGTGGGAAGGCGTTCCGGGATGTGTACCACCTTAACCGCCACCGTCTGTCCCACTCAGACGAGAAGCCCTACTCCTGTCCCATCTGCCAGCAGCGCTTCAAGAGGAAAGACCGCATGTCCCATCACGTCCGTTCCCACCAGGGGGGGGTGGAGAAGCCCTACATCTGCCCCCACTGTGCCAAGGCCTTCTCCAGGTAGGAGCCCTCAGCGCCTCCTGCCTAACTGAAGTACAATAGAACCAGACAAGGGGATGATGATAGTATAGTGTATATGAGTCATAGTATTAGTGTTGTATACGGGTTTTAACTGTCTCGGTGGTATTAGTGTAGCACTGGGGGCAGGATAGTCTAGAGGTCTAGTGGTAAGGAATTCTATTTCCCGGCCGATAGATTCTGGGTCAATCCCCAATGTCCACACTCTACTTGTAGGTATCTCAGAGAAAGATGCCCTAATGCCAAACCGCTCCCTAATGATGGGTATCTGAATTCACTTACTCACATAAAAAAAACATCCACTAAATGACGGTAATACAGAATAATAATAAACCTTTATAGTGCAATATAGTCATTTTAGTAATGGTTTAACCAAGTGCACTACACCATCAAATATAAAAATAAATATTTAGGTCGCAGAAGAATAAAAGGCTGTTTGATGGGGATGTTTAGAAGCTCTGTACTTTCTGACTGGAGATCTCTTCACTGGCAGTTTCACTATGAAGAGCGTGTGAGGTATGCTGAATGAAATCAGTCAAATCGGATGAATGTTGACTGATTCAAAGACATTCACATCAGATCTTAGGTTTCATTCTCCTTACTGTAGAAGACCTGGGGCCCTGTAAACAGAGTTTAAAAGTCCTCTTAGATGACTGCAGTGTTTAACATTTGACCTGAATAGATTTGTTGATTGGCTTGTGTGTTGCTGTGCTGTTTGTGACTGTTATGTTCTCTGACCTTCTACCTTTAGACCTGATCATCTGAACAGCCACGTTAGACAGGTCCACTCGTCTGAAAGGCCCTTCAAATGCACGGTAACTACCTCACCCTCCATCCCATGAGGCTGTCTCCCTAGTCTAACCCAAGCTACTTGACTGTATCCTCAGATGTGTGAGTCTAGATCTAGGTTTCAACAGATTTGTGAGTTGTCTTGACTCGCTCTCTCCTCTCTCAGACGTGTGAGTCGAGTTTCGCCACCAAGGACCGTTTGCGCGCTCACATGATCCGTCACGAGGAGAAGGTGCCGTGCCACATCTGCGGCAAGCTGCTGTCGGCCGCTTACATCACTGATCACATGAGGGTGCACAACCAATCACAGCACCACGCCTGCCACCTTTGCAACCGCAGTAAGTAGCTCTGCCCAGAAAGAGTACTTACCTTATTAAACAGATTTATAGCATGGATCGACGCAGCATGTTCAGTAGAGCCCCGGGGGTTCAGGTGGATTTAGGTTTCTTGGTTCTATGTGTTCCCTACGCCGACATGACTCCTCCTCTCCCCCCAGGCTTCACCACGCTGACCTACCTGCGGGTCCACGCCCAGAAGCACCACGGTCAGGAGTGGAAGGAGAGCGGGGGTGCGCTGGGGTCTCCCGTCGCTGGCGGGGTGCTGGTCTGCCAGCTATGTGGCATCCAGTGCAAGACCCAAACCCAGCTGCAGGGTCACATGGGCACCCACAGCACCTCGCAGGGAGCCCCCAGCCCGGACCCCTCCGGCACGGTGGCCAGCAGCTCCGTCGCCCTCGGCAACATGGTGTCGGCGCCCGTGTATGTGAGCGGCGGGGGGGCGGTGGTAGACCTGCTGGTCACGGACTGCTCCAGCATCGCCGCTCCGCAGGCACACAGCTAACGACCCAGCCACGGCAATGACCCGTCCCGCGCCGTGACCTCTGACCACTAGAGCACTCTGACCCCGTGACCCCTGACCCTCCCAAACTGACCCTGGAGAACCCTGACCCCCGCCATGGAAGACCCCTGAACTCTGAACTGACCCTAGGGGGTTATTGAGGGTAAGATGGTGCGTTAGCATACTGAGGGTCCAGGGGCAGAATCCCATCCCTGCTGCAGCGTCGTGCGTGTGTCTGTGGGAGTGTATGTGTGTGTGTGTGTGTGTGTGTGTGTCGGAGTGTGTGTGTCAGGGGTTCCACTGTGCGACTCTGAAGTCAGGAGATAGAATCCTACTGGAGGTTCCTTCACACAAACAAACATGAACATGTCCTCCAAAATTTCTGAATGGTTTCAATCCTTAAATAGACTTTTAATAGAACTGTACCATGAGCATCTACTGTATTGCTGGAATCTGCTACACTAAGGATATCTTATTTCGTACCAGCTCTCCCTTTACCTCTAATGCAGTGTTTCTCAACCTAGGGTCCGGAACCCCAGGCATGGTCACTCGGTACCGCCGACCGGTCTCAAACGTTTTTGGACATGAGATTTATGATGATGCGTATTTGATTTTAAAATAATTTAAACAAAGGAGAACCCCGGTTCTGAAAGTCTCGCACAAACGTTGCGGCTGCCTAATGAATCATAGCCAAGAAAAGGCACAGTACTTCACGTCTGTGGATACGCTACACAGCATGGTCACACAGATTTTAACTGGTATTTTGTGCTTCTTCTTGCTCCAGCAGATCGTTGGCTTAAAGGAAAACCAACCAACACCCCCCCCCCCCCCCCCCCCCCATTTGAGCCCCCCCCCCCCCATTTGAGCTAGTCTATCACATAAAAAAAAGCCTTCTTGCCGACTTCTGGTAGACACTTTTAATTTCATTGTGTGTTGAGGCTTTCGCCATCTTGCACAAGCCAATCCCACTTGCTACAATCTGATTTGGGTGGGTGTAGCCAGAAAGTTTGATTGACATTACCAGGTTAACCCAAAATGGCCAATAACGGGTAACTCATGCAATAGAAAACCCTTAGAGGGCAATTTGAGTCCACATTTACATTGTATCCTACAATGAAGGATTAAGATCTATCCATAGCACTACCATGTTACCCACTACATCACTTTTTTTCTAAACAAAGTTGTTCTAGGGTTTGATTTCCCTTTAATTAATCTCATTTTCCGTCCAAATACTTCCTTTTCAACTGATAATCTGAGCCTCAGACGCCAGCATCTAGACGAGAACGGCAATAGAGAGGTTTTGTGTTCGCAAATATGGATTCACAAAATCACAGAAAGAATATTTGTCAAACTTAAAGGCTTGCTGTGTGATAATGTACCTTGTGCCGAGAGATGGAAACCAGCCAATGAAGCTTGGGAAACACTCACAAGGAGTACTTTGGGAAGTGTCGTTAATGTTTTAGTGGGAAAAACACAGAGGCAGCATATTAAGACCATTAGGAAGACCTGAGATAATCTTCTCCAGCCAGCTCCTGTGTGGCTTCGGTGTACGACTGCTGAGTCACTAATATATTACTGGCAGCTCAGCTGTTGATGTGCTGACTTGGCGCGTGGGGAGGGAGATGCAAAGAAATCGAAGAAGTTGGCATTGCAAGATATATTCTAATGGGGTCCTCGGCTGTATGTTGAGAAGCACTGCTCTCTTTCAACAGTTTCTTACCGAGAAAATAAACACAAATAATCTGTTAACTGATTTGTTGGGACATGATGTAGATTGATATATTGAGACATTGAAACACTAGAAAACAAACGAAGGAGCTGGTCCAGTCACCGGTTGAACCAGGCTTGAATATTCTAGCAGGCTAACAGCCTATCCAGCATGTTAGCCTGCTAGCATATTAGCCTGCTAGTGTGTTGGCCTGCTTAGTTGTTAGCTAAATGAGCGCTGTGTCTGAAAAAAATTCAGAGGGGGGTTTGAAACTTTAGTATCGTTCAAGGAGGTGTTACTCTGGATTTAGCCTATCAGCGATGAGCCTGAAGAGGACTGTTTTTATAGATGGAAAACCATGGGATGAAATTTTATTTGTTTGCTGATGATGGTACTCACAAAGTTAGTCAAATCTGCTTTAGGAGTGTAAGGCACCTTAAATTGTTAGTCAGTCAGAAAATGGATTGTTGTTTTTCAAATTAAATGGGTTAAAACGTTTTTCTTTCTCCCTAGTTTTGGGCCTAAACATGTTGAAAAAATAAAAAGGAAGAAAAATATTATTTTCAGTAAACTTGTGACTTGGCAGCACTACTTGCGCCTGAGAAACCACCTTTTGCATGAAAGCCAGCCTAGTCATTGTGCGTATAGCGAGGAAGCTAAGCTAAAACAGTCACATCACTTAATCTGTTAACAGTTATTTTATAGAAGTCTTGTTTTAATTGAACTTCACCATTGCATTGCCATTGATTTGATTGTAACTGTCCTGTCCATTGCCATTGTTGTTTTTAACTTGTGTGTATTAGTGGGGTGGGCTGCGTTATGGATCAGTATGTACAGCACAGCCTTTCAAACGCACCTCACTACCCGACGCCCCATTCCCTCCCCCTTCGATACACACCACCGCCAGGGGTGCGTTGGGTTGTTTGGTTGCCGTGTCCCAGTTATTGGGTTGGGGCTTGGAAGGTGTTTCATAACAGAGTTTGATCATTTCGTGTCTGTATGGTATCTTAAATTTAGTAGTTATTTCATTTCTCGAGATGTTATTTCTGTTGAGAAGCAGTAGTAATTTTAACATTCATTTTGGGGGATTTTTACATGACACTACTAAAATTTAATACCTCTACCTTTTAGGAACTTGTACAGCTAGCGATACATCTTAATGCCTTATCGTACTCAACTGCTTTTTAATTCTTTAATTCTCAAATAGTCATGGATTCATTAAGAATATTAAAGGGGTGTATTTATATTTATATTTTTATATTTCTCAACAGTATGCATGTCTATAAACAGTTCTTATGCTTACCACTCATAAATGTTATGTTATTTGTAGATGACGTAGGGAACATATTATTTTGTAATTTTGACAATTAAAATTAAAACGGTAAAACAGTGAGTGTTTTGTGAGATCTGCTGGTGTTTGGTGATAAGAACATGGAGGGGTGGAGATCTAGGCTCGTTACTATCTCCTGAAGGCCTCATATATACACCCTTTAGTGCAGTAAGATCGTACATGAAGACCAGAAGATCCTACTAGTGCCTCCTGGTTTAAAACCCACCACCTTCTGACTGGAGGCATCTGTTAGCATCAGCGGTAACTAATTAACCATGGTGAAGTACAAGTGGGCCTTAACATTTGATACCAGAGTACATTTGATACAGCTAAATTAGAAAAATGTGCTAAAGTAGATGTCCTCGTGGAGTGTAGGCCTATATATTAGAGAATATAATATTATTATTAAAGTATATTAAGGGTTTAAAGTCTCAACATCAGAATTGTAGGCCTACTTGAGTACTTTTACTTGTGTATTATATTTTCCACCCCTGCTGTACACAGTGGAAAGTGTTTCCAGATTTAGCCCTGAACAGCTAAACAACAATCCTGTCCAACGTGACTGTGGTCTGTTGCACCTTTCACTGCCTTAACATAATTAGTGTGGTTGCAGTGCAAGCCACGCTATTGTTATTGTGTCTTCATCTTTTTATTATTATTTCACCTAATTTGGGGTAATTATCTCCTTCAGTTTTTGAAGGATCAACACCAAACCACTACCAAAAAGTCGGAGTCAATAAGTGCGCCTCTACTTTTATGGACCAAAAATTTTATACTTTCTTTTTTAATGCATATTTATAATATTTAATGCTGAAAGTGAATGGGGCAAAAACTCCAAAATCAACCATTCCAAACGTGAACACGTGGGAGTTGTCAAATTAAATTCACGTATGTAAAACGGAAGTAAGGAGGTCTCCAAAATGTTTTGTATCGCTTTGACCACAGGGGGCGCTATAACTCAAGGTCAAACCCAGGCCCCCCGCCCCGTTTTATGAAATTTTCGGAAACGGAGTTTTATGTGACGTGCTGAATCTTTTTTACGCCTCAAGGACCCAGAAAGTCCGTCTGGATCTATTTTTCTGTACCTTGAAAGTTTTGGAAAACCTTGAAAAAATCTTAAACTGACCAGTGAACCCAAATATACTAAAATATGATACACATGCTCCTATATCATGCCCGACTTTAAGGTGTTTATATTTATTTATTTCTAGTCTGTTAAAAATGGCCGAGTTGTGTGCAAATACAATTGTGCAAATGAACCGCCATTATTCAATCAATCAAAGACCTGCTTCAGAGTATCCAGAGTTCCGGGTTTGCTCATTTTCTTCAGAAAATGCACGTGGCGACATGTCTAGTTGAGTAACTTTTTAGTTTTTTGTTTAAATATTACATTACTATGTAAATGTGACTGCCTTCATATTTTGGTTAACTGAATGCTAAATATAAACCAACAGTTAAGTTACTAATACTATAAATGAACTTTATTTGTATGTATTTCTTTCTTACAGAATGTGTAGTGCTAGGTGTTCCCAACATTTAAAAACAAGAATGGTATCAATTATGAAACCACGTCATGATCAAATAAATAAACTATAGAAATACAGTAACAAGTATATACTATATACGTTTGAGTATTAAGAAGAATGATTAAAAACACGTTTCTGACCGGAGAGTGGAGGCAAAATGAACAATAATCTATCGTGGTCGTTTGCAGAATGTGTTAAACATACAAAGACGTCTGGTGGGTGCTGCACATGTTCCAGCGGCATTTAGACCAGACGCAGCACGTTGCGGCCTCCTGCGCGTTGCTTCGCAAATCGTATTTGTTCGCAATGGTGCCGCGTTGTTTAGCGAACTAATCAATGCGATTTATTTACGCGAGGCAACGCGTATCGTACCGCGTCATGCCGCTAGACGCCGCAGGGTAAAGCAGACGTGAGGACCCATGAGCCTGATTACCTCCTATCGAACCACTGCTAGCTACCTCGTCGACATCTGGATGGATACACATTTCCATCGTTTCTTCAATTTCCAGTCGGGATCTGATCGGTGTCTCTTGGTAGACGTTGTCTAAAGACAGCATTATTGCTAGGTAGCGCATCGGAAGGCTAGTTAGTAGCTGGTAGCTTCAATGTTAGCAGTTGTATCAGGCTAGCGTTAGCTCGTTAGCCGCCGCTTTTCTCACCGTGTTGGCCACATAAACATGCGGATCATCGAGGCGCAGAGCCCCGGCACATCTTTACCGTTAACCGCCACCTGCAGGACACACCTTTGGACCGGACGTTGGCTGGACTCTGCATAGTTTCCATGTAATTGTTTATCACATCAACTTTTGGTGATTTGTATACTCTGATGTTGGCCAGTCTGCTGCTAGCCAGTGTGCTGGTTTCTTACCGGGTTGTTATCCTAGCTGCTATCGTTATTAACTGTCGCTGACGGACCCGCATGTACCGGGTACTGATTGTCCTTCAAAGAATATCACTTGACCTGAGGCGTTATCCGATTTATCTGGTGCTAGGGACTTTTCTTTTTAAACAAATGAGCGGGTGTTCACTAAGGTCGTTATTGTTAGCAGGTGTAGCTCCAGACCGCATATCTTAACGATTCAGTCACACTTGTCTCTCCATCTTTCACTCTCCAAGGGACAGACATTTCACACAGTTGTTTGGTTTTTAAAGTGTTCCCCAAAACAACCAGAGCCCTGCTTGAAGCAACGTGGCAGTAACGACCGCCGATGTTTACGTGTTTGATGTCTTATCTCTTAGACCGTTAGTCCCTAGGATGACTGAAGGCTATCAGTCAGTAGCGTCTTCTTTGTGTCCCTGCACGAATACACCCATCTTGGCTTACATCCGTGATGTCCCCCTTCGCTCTCGCCAGCATAGTTAGGAGATCAACCTAGCATGTCCGGTTAACCTACAAGAGGTCCTTAATATTGTAGTATTTAGACCTTGTTTGTCTCTGATTTTAAAGCGCAGTGCACATTTTCTTCTTAATACTTTCTAATGAGTCAGCTTCTACTAATGTAAAGTTAAATGGTCTGCGTAACTTTGTGGAATATCCACGTGTGTTGCCTCAAGGCCGACAAGACGGATGTAGAGTACAGCCCCTCGAATGAAACCACACACTTAATCTAGTGGTTAATCGCAGTAATAATGTAGTGGTTGATCATAGTGATAATGTAGTGGTTAAAGCTCCACTATGTGACTGTTTCACTGCACGTTTGTACTTTTGTTCAAATGTTATATGTTACAAAATGTATAATATAAAAGCAAAGAAATCGTACTCTAGAATTCAATTTGATATGTCCCTACCAATGCCGGGAAATTACAATGGGAAGACGTAATGTCAAGACTAATATTGAATTAGCGGCGTAACCGCCACTGCACACTAATCTCCACATTACCTGGCTTGAAGACAAAGTTGCTATTTGCTTCAAAATAAAAAGTGTTGTTTTAAGTTTTAAAAACTTAACTCTTTATCAACAGACAATCAGCCAGTGCTCTCTGCTACTAATTCTGGCCATGAGAGCCCTTTAGAGTGTTAAGTTATACAGTGTTTTTCATCAATGATAATATCTGCTCTCAGAGGAAAAGAGCCACAGATCCCCTGCTGAAGTTAAGCCGCTGCGAGGGACCTACGGGCACCATGTTGAGCATCTTGGCCGCTGGCTCAGTATTCTTCCCTGGTCTTTTCCTGCTGTCTAAACAATGCCTCAAATACATCCCTGGCCTTCGCTGGAGCGAGGGAGACGCTGTCATCGTCTCTGCCAGGTGAGTGAACACTGGCTGCATTCAAAAAAGCCGCCCGTATAGCGGGTTTTCTCACTCTCCCTAATAAATCTCCAGATGTTATCCTCATTGTCAATTTGCTGAAGCTGTTCAGCAAGAAGCTCAACCGGTCGTGAATCGGCTTTGGGCTGAGGATACATCAGTTTATCCTTTGCGATTTCTGTGACTGCGACTACGTCATTAGAAGTGGGCATGTCACGCCACCGCATGGCCAGGTGTAACAAACGTGATTTGGTTACGAAGTCTGAAGGTTTTGATTGGTTGGATCATCATCAACAGTCAACATCGCATTTAATGAAGATGTTTCAATATTTTCCAATTCTGCATTTGCTGGTGCTCAGGTGATCATGCCTCAAAGAAAAGTGTTGGGACCCAGCCCTTGTGTTGGACTAGAGGGATGACCTGTTGTGTTCTCCTCAGGCTGGTGTCCTCCGTGCAGGCCCTCATGGCCTCTTCCGCTGGCTACATCATCGCTTCTTCCTGCGACGACATCATCGAGGACCAGTAAGTCCTGAAACTCACAGACATGATCTTGTAGGATAAGATGTATCTAGTGGCTACGTAAATGCAAAAACTAATAACAGCTTGTTTCTAACAGGTATGATGGTCTAATGGGGGCTTGTTTCTAACGGATATAAAGGTTTATAGAGTAAAAGGACACCGGCTCTAACTGGGAACAAATCCTGCAGTCATTCCCCAGTTCACAAAATAATAGTTGTGCCAAAGCACACGGAGCAGCAGGTTAGAGAAGGACCTGTGTTGTTCTGATACTGCCCTCCCACAGGCAGAGCAGCAGGGGAGCCAGTATTCACTATCAACCTGGCCCATCAAGGAGCATCAGAGCACCAGTAAATGCAGAACAACAAAAACAGAGTAGAGCCACTGATACCTAGGCCACGTCAGACTCTGGCAGACAGACCGTTCTTGTTAGGAGCTACACCTAGTGACCTGTAGTGACCTTTGAACTGGGGTGGTCAGCCCTTGAGAGCCTTTGTAGGCAGGTCAAGATATTGAGGGCTTTTACTTTCCTAACCAATTCCGTCCTTCCTGTCCAGGCACTGGCTGACCAGCAGCTACATCCTGTTCGCCGTGCCCTACTTTGTGTACGACATCTACGCCATGTTCATGTGCTACTGGTACAAGCTGAGGGTCAAGGGTCACGAGGAGGCGGCAGCCGCGCCCAAACATGTGGGCTCTGCGCTCCTCAGCTACCTCCGCCGGGAGTTCCTCATGGTCCTTCATCACGTCGTCATGGTCACTGTCTGCTTTCCTGTCTCTGTGGTAACCAGCGCTTTTCAGTCTATTAGAAGAACATCATACATTAGATACTGTAAATAAAGACTTTTAATTCTGAGCATAACTTCATATCAATGAAGGTTATTTTTATATTCTCCGAAGTAAGGGAATTAGTTTGTTGGGTCCTTACTTTAATGGCTTTATGTATAATTAATTAAGTAATTACAAATTGTCTTTGTAATTAATTACAAATAGAAGATGTGCCTTTTTAAAAAGTGATACATTTCCATCTACTATTTCAATGTAATGACCGTCTGACTTATTAGAATAGTATTTTGAATTCATAAGCATATTGTGATATTCAGTGTTATTGTTTAAGACCGACTAACTCGTTTGTTGTGTGTGTGTGTATGTGATGTGTTTGTGTGTGTAGTTCCTGCGGCACGGCAAGGGAGATTACTTCCAGGGTGTGATGTTTATGGCTGAGCTCAGCACGCCCTCTGTCTGTCTGGGGAAGATCCTTATCCAGGTAAACTTTATCTCTACGGCCTTTGTTGTCTGTCTGTCTGTCTTTCGTTTTCTCTGTCCCTCTGTCTCCATCTCCTTTTCTCTGTCCCTCTTCTTGTTCTATCTCTCTCTCTACTCACTTAACAACTCCCTTGCCCAGGTCTTTATCTGACTAAATCTACTTGACACAGTTCCAAGCATGCACCTTGTTGTAGTTTCCGATGACTCATGAGTCTTCTGAGGCTCATTCCTCAGCTCTCTGCTTCACCACGTGACCTGCGCCATGTGTTTGTATGTGTGTGTCTACAGCGCACCAGTATCTAGGTGATGGTGGGCCTGTCTGTCCTTTATACACACACACACACACACACACACACACACACACACACACACACACACACACACACACACACACACACACACACACACACACACACACACACACACACACACACACACACACACACACACACACACACACACACACACAAAGCTGTAACAGCTGTTCTCTGAATATAGCTTCCATGGTAAGGCTGGATTAAACAGCAGATATATCCCTCTCCTTTAAACCAGCCAGCCCTAACACCAGCCAGCCACTACCCCCTCCCCCATTACCCACTCAGTAGGTCGGTGTGATACACTTTATGAGGCTGAAGGCTGGGGGCTTAGAGGGGTATATATGTGCTTCTCTGTGCCCTTGCTGCTATGTCTGCCCACTAAACCTTCCCTTACTAAAGAGCACCAAGCCGTCTAATATCACTTCCACCACAACTAACCGCGTTGGGGCCCCCCACCAGAGCAATATACATCATAACATCACCTTGTTAGAGCCCCCAACCACGACAAAACATAACATCACCTGGGTAGAGCAGCTACCCCACAATACACATCATAACATCACCTTGTTAGGGCTCCCACCGCAACAAAACATAACATCACCTCGTTAGGGACCCCACCGAAATAAAACAAAACATAATTTTATAAACAGCGTATATCCTATATATTCTCTTGTGTATTTTTGTTTTTCAATTTCTTTTTATATATTTGAAAATATGTTCAACCTATACCTTCAGACTTCCTGGTGGCCCTTAATCTCACACACATGGTGCTTCTCCGAACACTGGGATTAACTTCTTCAGCTTGACCAACCTGCCTGCTGGCTGTCTCTCTCCCTCCCTCTCTGTTTCTCTCTCAGTACAAACAGCAACACACTCTGCTGCACAAAGTGAATGGGGCTCTAATGCTGGTCACTTTTTTCGTCTTTCGAGTGCTTCTCTTCCCATATCTCTACTACGCCTATGGCAGGTATGTCTCCCTCTCTCGCTCCCTCTGTCTCCTGTTGTCTATGTTTTCTATGTCTCGCTCCCGTCTCTCTCCCTCTGTCTGTATGTCTCTCTCCCTCCGTCTATGGTCTGTATGTCTGCTGCTAGCTCTCTGTTTGTGTCTGTCTCTGTCTTCCTGTGTCTGGCTTGCTTTGTCTGTCTCTCCTTGCCTCTGTTGGTCGGCCTCTGTCTCTGTGTCTGTTTGTCTCTACCTTTTTATTTATTTGTTCCATTCTGTTGCTGTTCTGTCTTTAACTGTCAGGCTAACAGGATAGCGTGAACCAGCTAGCATGATAGCGTGTACCAGCTAGTTGGTAAAGGGTGCTAGCTGTGACTCTGAGCTAACCGTGTGTGTGTGTGTCTGTGTCTGTGTGTGGGTGTGGGTGTGTGGTTAGGTACGCCTCCATCCCCTTCCACCTGGTCCCTCTGAGGGTGTCCTGGCAGTGTAACCTGGGAGCCGCCCTGCTCATGGCCCCCCAGCTCTACTGGTTCAGCCTCATCTGCCGAGGGGCCTTCCGCCTCTTCACCCGCTCCTCCCGCAGACCGCCCACCTCGTCCTCCTCCCCTGCCAATGGGTACAGCATGCGCTCCATCGAGGCGGAGTCAAGTGCACACTGAGCGCAGGGGAGAAAGGGAGGGAGACTGTATGGATGGAGGGAGGGAGCAGGGGCTAAACATCTGGTAGCCCCTCCCACCTGGACCTCAGTTGGTCTCCGGCCTCCAAACGCTGATTAACAAGACAGTTAGACTGGTGGTATAGCATCCCTGTCTCTCTGAGCTAACTAGAGTTAGCCTGGCGGCATAGCATCCCTGTTTCTCTGAGCTAACTAGAGTTAGCCTGGTGATATAGCAGTGCTATCTCTCAGAGCTTTCTAGTTTTAGCCTGCCGGATAGCATCCCCGTCTCTCAGAGCTAGCTAGAGTTAGCCTTGTGGTATAGCGATGCTATCTCTCAGAGCTAACTGTATCCTGCTTTGTCGGTTGCTGGGCAGAGCAGGAACTAGGAATGTATTATATTGTATGTTAGTACATCTGCTGTAGATAAGGCCTCATTCAGCATAGTAAGACCCAGAACTACCCACCCATCGGCTAAGCAGTATTTTGACTTGTAAGTGTTACCTCCGTGTACCCACCATGTAGCCAGTGGCACCAAGTACCCCCACCCTGCCGACAGACTAGGCTGCTGCCTTACCCCCCCCCCCCCCCGATCGTCCCTGGGCCCCTTGTTCTGCCCTTCCCGCCCTAGACGAGGGGGATGCAGCCTAGTGCATCTAGCTTAACAGAGCTAGCTTAGCGCACCTAGCGGAGCTAGCTGGTCTACTACTCTCCATCAGTGTTCACGTTCACGTTATGTTCTAAGATGTTTCCTCAGTTCTACAGCTAGTAGATGTTCAGTAGAGTTATTATTAATTTTATTATTAGTATTAAAGGAGAACTCCGACCTTAGTTTCCAACTGCAGCTGAAGTCTCCCATCTAATGCTTCGGGTGTATGTGTGCTTTGCTATCGTTAGTTCCTTTGTTTGCAAGGTTAGTTACCACCTGCGACTGAATAATAGAACTATAGTATTTAACGCATGGTAGTTATGACACCATTTGCTTCCACTGGACAGTTTAAGTAGCAACTTCCAGCGCCACGGCCTAACCTGTCGGAACTTACAATGTCTAACCACTCATTAAGATAGTAGTGCCCAGTTAACGGGTTCACACTGAGGTTTAGGGTGAATGTCTGTCAGGTCATTGAAAGAGATTCACATATTTTATATACCAACTATTGCCACTGTGATGGGTCCGTGGTTTAGTCAGCCTTTTGTGGAACATGTCGTATATGTATTGAGCCTGTATACACATGGGTAGAGAAGCTATAGTAGTCGTGCCATACATACACGTGAGGTATGGGATGGGTTCCAGGTAGAAATGGTTCAGTTGTGAACCAAGGAGCAGGGTGCGGAGTTCTCCTTACACACACACACACTTTCCTCCCAGTAAGGCAGCCTTCACTACAGTGTAGATATTATTACCATATTCCATTTAACAGTGTCACGTACGTGACTTATGAAGTGTTTTTGTGTTTTCAACCCATACAGAAGTGATGATAGGTAGCAATGTCACTTTAAATGGTTTTCTGTTGACGTTACGTCAGATCATCTGTTAAATCAGTTTATCTGAAATTGTGTTGGATTATCTGTAGTTACGTCCAATCATCTGTCATTACGTCAGATTATCTGATATAGTTACGTCTGATTATCTGTAGTTACGTCAGATTTTCTGTTCCGTAACAGATAATCTGAAGAAGTAGCAACAGATATTCTGTCAACTCAGATTATCTGGACTAGGGGATCCCCGAGTTTAAAGGGTCTGGACTAGAGGGGTTTAGGGTCCAAGGTCTTGGATGTGGACTAGGTTAAGGGTCCTTGGACATCTTGGAGGAAGGGAATCCAGTCGCTGTTGCCGTCTGAAGGGAAACCAATCCAATGCTTTTTACTGGCAGCCTTTACTCACCTTGAACTGGGAAATGTTTAAAAGCCACATATTTCTCTGTGCTGACCCTTTCTTTCAAAGATTTTTTGTTTATTGTTATTCTCTTTCCCCCAAATGTATGAAATGTATCCTTCATCCAATAGTCAAGGTTGTTTGACTTGAGTCAACTGTTGGCCCAAGATTCACAAGCGATTCCCCTTGGAGTCTGTGGGGCCATGGCAGCCTGACCCCCCCCCCCCCCCCCCCCCCCCCCCCCAGCCCCGCCCACCCCACAGTGTCATAGAGTACTGCTTGTTGCCAATGCTAAAGTATTTCAACTGATGTACTGTATATTCCACAAAGCTTGTTATTTATTTGTAATTATTTATTTATTGTTTATTTATTTGGTTCATTTGTGGTTTTGAATGCATATTTATGCATCCCTGTTATTCTCTATGCTTCTGAGCCTCACCTCAGGCGTTTCTTGTTACTCAAACTCTTAACTAAAATATATTCCAATGTCCCCAGACTGCTCTACTTATTCTGCCTTATTCTACTGTTAAAAACGTATTCTGTCAATATAACCTTATTCTGTCAATAGAACATTATTACACTGCCAGTAGAACCTTATACTGCCAATATAACCTTATTCAATAACATTCTGCCAATTGAACCTTGTTCCTTCGATAGAACATTATTCTACTACCTAAATAACCACATTATGTCAATAGTACATTATTCTACTGCCAATAGAACATTCTTCTACTGCCAAAATAACCTTATTCTGTCAATGGAACGTTCCTCTGTTGTTACAACCCATTGGCTCTTTAGTTTAGGGATTTAAAAAAGAAATGCTCTGAAAATGGTGACTTATATGATGGAGTTGTGTATGTTAAGTATTTGTATCATAAATATACACCAAAAAGGAATACCAACCAGAACTGGAATCCCGAAACACTGACCTGAATACACCCAGCAAAATACACAGTACATACGTTTTACCACTAGAGGGGGCTAAGCACCCTAGGTCAACTTACAGCTGTAACTTGTTGGTGACCCAGGGTCTGGAGATGGCAGGAAGTGGTTTCATTGATTCTGGTTGACGGTTCTCCAAGTTATTAAGAGAAACAAAAGGCACTTGCAGCATCTAACCCAGTCAGGCCACATTCTGCAGGATGTTAACCTCATTTACATTGACGGGGATCCAACCAGCATTTACATTGAATAAAGGGTTTATTACTGTTATTACAAAACATGCTTAAAAAACATACAAAAGTCCAAGACATATAAAATTCAAGTTTCAAAGCAAGAGGTCCTCTGGGTGCTATGGTGTCTCTCAATATCTCCTTTGCCTAGGAGAGAAGATGGTGTCTGGGTTGCTGTCTCGCTCCCGCTCCTTCTCCCTCTCCTTCTGACTGTTGGGGGACAGTGGCTCCTCTACGCGCTTGTCACTCTTAAACAGGTCCCGCCCTGTCCGCAGGATCTGCTCCTCCATCCGCCGGTGGCGCTTCATGTCGGACAAAACCTTGTCCAGACGCGCCTCACGCTTCACCGAGGAGCGGCCTGAGGAGCCTGGGAGAAAACAGACCCAGGATCAGAGGATGGAGGTGGTTCGGTTTAGGTGTTAGGTTAGAGGGAGTTAAGTTTAATATGAGGTTAGAGATGGTTACGGTTAGGTTAGAGGGGGTTAAGTTTAGTGTACGGTTAGAGATGGTTGTGTGTTAGGTCAGAGGGGGTTAACTTTAGTATAAGGTTAGAGATTGTTAACTTTAGGTTAGAGATGGTCACGTTAAGGTGTTTGGTTAGAGGGGTTAAGTTTAGTATCAGGTTGAGGATGGTAACATTTAGAATTAGTTAAGAGATGGTTGAGTTTAGGTATTAGGTTAGAAATGGTAACATTTAGAATAAGGTGAGATGGTTACGTTTAGCATTAAGTTAGAGATGGTTAACTTAAGGTGTCAGGTTAGAGATGGTTATGTTTAGGCATTATGTTAGAGATGGTTGGAGATTATTAAGTTCAGGTGTTAAGGTAGAGACGTTTATGTTTATGCGTAAGGATAGAGATGATTATATTTAGAGTTTAGGATAGAGATGGTTAAGTTAGCAGGTTACCTGGCGTTCTGCGTCGGTTGATGAAGGAGCTTTTCGGAGTGGCTTGCATCTGCTCCTCGTCAAAGTCAAACTCAGTCGGAGACGGAGCCCTGGCGGGATAAGGGTCATGGTTAGAACCGGTCAATAACCACAAGAACTAGTGACCTTGTTCTCCTGTCTGTTCAGAACTCACTTGCTCTCTCGGTCAGCCCGCTCTCTCTCGTTGGCATCGTCGTCGTCGCCGTCTCTCTCTGGGGAGGGGGTGCGCTCTGGCGTGGGGGGCCGGCGAGGGAGGGGCTCGAAGCTCAGCTCCAGTGCCTCCCCCTTCGCCAGGATCTCATACAGACGCTTGATCTCTGCAGGCGGGGGCATCCACGTCCGGGGCTGCTCCAGCTCCTCGTCACTGTACGGGACCTCCCACTCCTCCTCCGCCTCCCCAGTCTTCTCGCCTCCATCCGACTCCAGCAGGGAGTCTCCTCGCTGGGACTCTTGCCCCTCTCCTCCGCCCTCTTCGCCTCCTGGAACAACACCAACAAGCACATGTTGAAACTACAGCTCAGGGTAAAAGAGTGATGCAAAAGCCCCGTCGCGGACCAATTAAGTAATATCTTAATACATGGACTTTTAGTTGACATATCAGGTTAGGGTATCAGGTTCCAGGTGCTTTATGTTTAGAAGTAAGTACCAGAAAACTAGGACCTGTACAGTAAGGGGGCAGAAGGATAGCGTGGTGGTAAGGTGTTCGACTCAGTCGAAAGGTACTAGGTTTGCTTTGCTCCAAGGTATCCTGGAGCATGATGTCCTAGCCCCTATGAAAAACCAACTTGGGCGTCTGCTAAATAGTCATAGTAATTGCACCCTATTTGATAGTCTGTGGTTACACCCCATGGAAGATAAGTGCATCACAGAAACATCACAACAACGGACAAGATCGTTTATCTAACGACAAAACGCACCATTGTTTGTCTTCTCATCCGGTGAAGTGGTTTCTTCTCCAGTTGCGTCTACCATCTTAACGTCATTCATCCCAAGGTCCCCGCTTTTCTCATCCTTCTCTCCTGCGGTTTGGTCGCCAACCGCCAGCGCTTCGATGCCGTCCCGCAGCGAGGGCTCCATCGCCCCGGCTTGCATCCCTTCAGCAGCCGCAAGTTATCCTATCAGCCCCACAGAATGGTAGTTAGTTACACGTTTGTACCACAAATGAGTGAGTTGGGGATTCCTCCTTTTACGACTCATATGGAGATGGGGTTGGGGTGTTGAAACTATAGCTATAGTGAACTTTATTCACAGTGCTAATATAACCTTAGTTCGTTGTAAACATCATAACCAGTAAGGATAACTTTAAAGTACTTAACCTAGATGTGCTTAGGCCTAACAAACAGTTAGTGCTACATTTCTAAGGTTAATGATTATTATGGCTGGAGAACATGAACGCCTAATTTACCTATCGCAGACAAGTTAAGTCGTAGATGTTACGATAGACGATATTTCCAAGGAATAAAAGCATCAGTTCACCTCATGGGATTAAATCCTGGATATTATAGTAACAACTAAAATGGTTAAACTAGAAAAAGCGGTCGGGTCTTAAGCCTACGGAGAGGTAAACATAGCGCCATTTTGAACCGAACCGTACTGACTTTGAGCGACCGCGTAGCGACACTAACAGCTGCTCATGTGGATGCGCGTATACCAAAACACTTCAGCCAGTCCATGTGCCACAGAGGTCTGCTACAGGCGCAGCACTCAAATTGACACGGGCGGGGAAAGATTCTGTCTTTTTTTTTTTACCACGGCTATACATCTCATTAATTGTAGATTTGATTAAATGAAAATTGCATTTCACGTTCAAGTGAAATCCATATTCCCATGTCGAACTATGAATATAGAAGTCATGAGTATGACGTGTAAAAAGCGACGTGTTAGCGCGGGAGTGATAAGCGGCTCCTGATTGGTCAGTTCAGGTTTCCGGTTTGCAGTCCCTCGCATTTCAAAATTGTTTGGCGAGTATTCGAGTCGCCATTGTTGGGTTCAAAACAGGTTTGTATTACATTATGTCGTTAAGACGATGAAACCGACCCCTCACCGGGAACACAGTTGTATTGAAGAAACAGTATCGAACGTACACACGGTAAGACGGGAGCATCTATAATAAAGAAACATTCTTAACTATTAATTAACTGCGGAATCTTGCGTTGCTTAACGTAACCGTTAAGTTACTCGCTATGTTAGTCGGTAACAGTTAAGCTAGATAGCTCGATATAGTTACTGCCACAAAAGTGTTAAAACATAAGTCATTGGCGTGTTTTTGAGAACGATATAGGCGGATAGTACGACTTTAAACCGATCTCTAGTCGAATCATAAGGCAAAGCTGTTTTGCATATTCTCCGGCTAGGCATCATAACCGCTTCCATTTATTTTTGTTTGCAGCCAAGATATGGCGCAACGTGTCCCTGCAGCGGACATTGGGGCCAAGAAGACGTCCCGTGTGCGTGTAGCCGTCCGCCTGCGGCCCTACATGGAAAAGGAGGACGACAAGGCCGAAGGTCCATGTGTCCGCGGCCTGGACTCTCAGAACCTGGAGATAATCAACTGGAGGAACGCCACGGAGACAGTCAAATACCAGTGAGTCCTCTCCGTGTGTTGTGTGTTCCGACCACTTGTAATTCACTTTGGAGAAGCCGTCTGCTAACTCTAAACGTTGTGTTTTATTCAGTTTTGACGCCTTCCACGACGAGCAGACGACCCAGCAAGGTGTGTTCCTCTCCTCCGTGAAGCCCATCCTCCCTCACATCCTGAGTGGACAGAACGCCAGCGTGTTCGCATACGGGCCCACGGGAGCCGGTAGGACCCACTTTCTTGACAATATAGGTAGCCCAAAAGGGCCCACTTTTTTTACCACCCGATGTGAGGCTGAGTAGTCTTTATACGAGTAGTCATTATACAAGCTATTTTCCAATTCTATTGATCCCCACACTTGCTCCCCGCTCACAAAGTTGATCGATTGTTGTTTTCTTCTCTTTTTGGAAGTCTGAAATGTCTTGTTAAAGGCTTTGTTGGCATCACAATGTTATGTTCTGCCACGGTTAAAATACACAGAAGTATTTGCTGTTGCATTGATGTTGAGACTAAAATAGGGTTGTTGGCCAACACCAAAACTGAAAGGCAAATGTATAGTGCTACTGTGGTGCTGGTGTTATTAAAGACATGCACATCCCAATAGCAGTTTGTAATTTGAAAGTCATTTTTCCTAAGTTACGATATTCAACAGATATTCACGCTCAGAATTAGTGATCTGACGTGGGGAACTAAAGAGTCTGGGTATGTGTCCTCTGTGTGTAGCGATGTATACCTGCTGAGGAGACGGGGTTATCAAGCAAAGTTGTCGGGCAGCAGCACAGCTCTTTGCATTATTATCATTAGGTCAATATTTCTGCCTGAATTACAAAGCACCCTGCCCTAAACAATAGCCTTACTGAAATGCAATTTAACTGGAGCCCTCACATGTTTCAAAATCTCCACTCTGTAAGAGTGTATCCCACTATCGCTACAACAGTAAAAAGCAGGAAATGAACACAGATTTATATAATACAGGTTAAACTGACCTTCAGTTTGTGTACATCAGTGGAAACTATTGTGGACTTTGTGCCTCTCTGCTTATAGAGGCAAAAAGCACCTATAAAACAACTACTCATTGAGATTTGGACCTTCTCTAACCACCTGGTGGTTAAATAAGGGCCCTTTTTTTAATGACTCGTCCAATCAGCAGGAACCACGGTCTGACTCAGGTGTGGGATGTTGTTGTCGTCCACAGGTAAGACGCACACCATGCTGGGCAGCCCAGAGCAACCTGGGGTGATCCCCCGTGCTGTGCGGGAAGTCTTCAACATGGTCCGCATCCAGGGGGAGGAGCAGGATGGCTGGGACTGCAGTTTGGCCATGTCTTACCTGGAGATCTACAACGAGAAGGTAGAACTGTAGTCTTAGAACTGCAACTAGAAGGTAGTATTGTGTTCTGCTTGCGAGGGCATCTTAAACATGTTGTGGTCTCTGTTCAGTAGATCAGGATTTGGTAGCTGGTGCTGAAATCAACCTTCTCTCTCTCTGCCCCACTCACTGGTTGCTACAAGGCATGCTAGGAGCTTAGATAAAAACAACTTGGTATCTAACTAGCTGAAACTTACTAGCATCTGGTTAAGGTTGTTGATAGTTTCCTTTGGATGGTCATATAGACAAGAGTCTCTCTGCCTCCTCAGGTTCTGGACCTGCTGTCCCCTAGTGCCCAGGACCTGCCCATCAGGGAAGACAAGGACCGCAACATCCTGATCCCGGGTCTGACCCAGACCCCGCTCACCTCCTTCTCAGACTTTGACCGACACTTCATCCCAGCCAGTCTGAACCGGACCACCGCCTCCACAAAGCTGAATCAGCGCTCCAGTCGCAGCCATGCCATTCTGCTCATCAAGGTCCGCTCTCCTGTACTTCTGTACTCTGACCCATAGAGAACCACCATATACAGGCTCTTCTGTGCTCTGACCCATAGAGCGCTATCATATATATGCTGTTTGTCTGTGGCTAGTTTGTTTGTGTGTGGCTAGCATGTTGTGTTCTGTGAAGGCATCTTAAACAGGTTCTGGTTTCTGTTCAGTAGACCAGGATTTGGTAGCTGGTGCTGAAATCAACTCTCTCTCTCTGTAACACTCACTGGCTGCTGCAAGGCCTGCTGGGAGATTAGAGACAGAAATAACAATTTCATTAGACAGACATTTCAGTAGAACTGGATTTATGGTCTACCTCTTAACGAGCCTCTATTTCACCACCAGGTGTGAAGTTGATTACCCATGACAAGCTTTCAAAATTGTCAGTGTCAATACATCTGCCATCAGATGTGTGATGGAGTGATCGGCCTACCCAGTGATTTGTACCAACTGATAGTTATCCAGCATGCTTCTGGTTGGACGCTTCCTTGTGTGATGTCACTATTTGATATATATTTAGAAATTGCGAATCGCCATCTCACCAGGTGGTAAAATAGGGATCCTTTAAGACAACAGAACCCCAGTAGACATGTACTCATCAAGGTCTACCTTCTCCTCTGGTCTTCATGTGGGTCCTCCTGGCCGTGGCTGTTTGATGGTCAGGTGGTGCGGACGCAGCGCTCTCGGCCCCACCGGCAGCAGACGGGGAAGCTGTACCTGGTGGACCTGGCCGGCTCAGAAGACAACCGGCGCACGGGGAACCAGGGCCTCCGGCTGAAGGAGAGTGGCGCCATCAACCTGTCCCTCTTCACCCTCAGCAAGGTGGTGGACTCCCTGAACACGGGCACGGGCGGCCGCGTGCCATACCGCGACAGCAAGCTGACGCGCCTGCTGCAGGACTCGCTTGGAGGCTCCGCCCACTCCGTCATGATCACAAACATTGCCCCGGAGTACAGCTACTACTTCGACACGTTCAGCGCACTCAACTTCGCCGCCAAGTCCAAACTCATCGTCAACAAGCCCTTCGTCCGCGAGACGCTCACTGTCCCCGTCCCACAGGGTGAGCCGCTAACTCGTAGCTCGTGGGATTTATATCTGCCAATGTTGCTACTCATGGCCAGTCATGTTCATAGCTGCCAATGTTGCTACTCATGGCCAGTCATGTTCATAGCTGCCAATGTTGCTACTCATGGCCAGTCATGTTTATAGCTGCCAATGTTGCTACTCATGGCCAGTCATGTTTATAGCTGCCAATGTTGCTACTCATGGCCAGTCATATTTATAGCTGCCAATGTTGCTGCTCATGGCTAGTCATGTTTATAGCTGCCAATGTTGCTGCTCATGGCTAGTCATGTTTATAGCTGCCAATGTTGCTGCTCATGGCTAGTCATGTTTATAGCTGCCAACGTTGATGCTCATAACTAACCAGATTTATGCTAGTCATATTTATAGCCTCTAATGTAGCCCCTTCAGGCTAGTCTATTTATAGCTAGGTTTACAGCAGCTAACTTTGCTACTCAAAGCTAGTGTTGCTTTATATAGTGCTTAGCCTTGCACTCCTCAGAATGCGGAGTACAGAATGTTCACTTCCTCTTCTTGTTTCTCCACCAGTCAAACGAGCCCGGGAGGAGCCTGAGGCAGAGCGGCTGAGGAAGAAACCCAAAGACGACCGCAAACCCAACACAGCCTCTCCTCCGGCCCCGCACCACAGGTTGACACCCTCTCAGTCTAGTCTAGTAATTAGTGTGTTGGACTCCCCGATGTCCACAGCCTACCTGTAGGCATAATTGAGCCCGAGGCCCTAAACCCAACCTGCTCCTTAATGACGTCTACCTGTATTCACTGTTAGTTACTTGGGATAAAGGCATCTGCTAAATTACTACAGTTAGTGTGTATATATTGTGTTTTCTGTGTGTTTGTGTGTGAAGGCATCTTAAACAGGTTGTGGTCTGTTCAGTAGACCAGGATTTGGTAGCTGTGCTGAAATAAAGTCTCTACAACACTCACTTGCTGCTGCAAGGCCTGCTGGTGGAACAGACAGCTGTGTTTAGATGTACAAGTGGCTTATGCTGTTCTGTATTGCTCTGCTTTACAGACCAGATAAAGCTTTCAGGTTGCTATGGTGTCCATAGCAACATGTTGCTTGTCGTTATGCCACGTCCACCTGTTTAATAAGAGTTTAATCGATATCTACTGATGGCTAGTTTTAAGTTTAAACCGAGAAATTTGGCGTTCTACCTGCTTGTATGTTGACACTCATCTGCTTTTTTGTCACTCGCTCTCTCCTCCTCCGCTTTCTCCTTTATATCCTTCTCCCCACGTCCCTCCTTTATACTTCTGCCTCCGTCGGTATGTCCAGCAGTACATCAGCACCCTCTATGCTGGAAAGACTGATAGCGCTGGAGAAGCTGATAATGGGCGGTCAGGAGAAAGACAAGCAGACCATGCAGCAGTCACGCAAAGAGATCGAGGTACACTCACACTCTGATGTAGGGCTGCTGTAATTCATCTACGCCATCGATGACTTCAACACTGAAAATGTGTCCCATGTCAATATTTGTTATCGACATGTTGTTTTTAATTAGAAATATTTTTCTGAAAAACAATTGGTTCAATTTGTTATAATAAATGTCTTACTTCAATATCTACGTAATTTCTGTTCATGTCATTCGCTTTAGGCTTCTGTCATTATTAGTGTTACATATTACACTTATGTATTCGTTTTTTGCTTTTCTTTCTCTTGGTGTCAAAGGCAAAGCCATCTGTATGATTTGAATGAAATGTATCGTTTGATCAATTCATCTATAAAATAATCTAATAATTGTTAGTGGCAGCCAAGCTCTGAAGGCATCTTAAACAGGTTGTGGTCTCTGTTCAGTAGACCGGGATTTGGTAGCTGGTGCTGAAATAAACTCTCTCTCTGTAACACTCACTGGCTGCTGCAAGGCCTGCTGGGAGATTAGAGACAGAAACATGTGTTCTTCTTCTGCTGGGGTGTGAGGACGGTTTCTCACCCAAAGACTGAGATAACCATGTCAGCATGTTTCAGTTTGTTATTAATATCACACAAGAAACTCTTATGTAACAGTTTTACAGCCAAGCTGGCAGATGGATTAAAGTCTGTCCCTCTTTCCTGTTCACTCCATCTTTATCCTTTTTTTGCTTTTTGTCTCCCTCCCTCCTTTGTTGTATTTCAATGTCCCTCTTCCCCCCCCTCTCTGTATGTATATATCTCTCCCCCCTCTCTTCTGTCTCCAGGAGTTGAAGGAGAGGCAAAAGGAGTTTGAGAGCAACTCGCTCAACTGCCAGGCAGGAGGGCATTTGTCTGAGGAGACCTCATCATCCAATCAAAACTCTCTGTTCAGGAACAACCTGCCCCCTCTGCAGCGGAAGCCCGCCTCCGGCAATGCTGCCAAGCCCAAGAAACAGCAGGCAGTGGTGATTCCTCTGCAGGGTCAGTCTGGTACTGCACTGCATTTACATTGAGTCATTTAGCTGACTCTTGTCTTCAGAGACTTACAGTGCATCCACTTGAGGCACGGTGGGACACCTTGCGTGTCGCTAGGTCGGGTGCAGTGTTCTCGAGCGCGCCAAAATCAAGCACACAAAATCACCCACTGCTTAAATCTGTCTTTTTTGACTGCTGCAAATCTGTTGGTCAGCACGTTATGTCGGGTCAAAGTTGAAATAATTTCAACCTCTAAGAGACCCCTCCACAGCAACATGCGCATGGTTTGGCACATGTCCCCTCTACTACCTAAGCACCGCTTTCCCCATCGGAAACAGGGGTAGCTTACGCATGGTGTCTTAACACAACTTTACAGGTGAGAGCAGAATATACAATCAGTATTGGAGCAGAAAAAGCTATTGTGCTGCACAACATAGTTCAAAAATACTGATCAGAACTATAAGGCTAGTGATTTTGTATGGCTGGTAATGCAGAACCATCGAATGAAACCAGAGCAACGCCACCACCCGTGGTTGGACCGGGTATTGCAGTATTCTGCATTGGTTTGAAATGGTGACTTTGCTTGGGAGTTGGGAGAGGCTGCTGTGATGGTCATCCACCTGACAGCCACCCCTAGAGGGACGTGCAAGTGGAGGTGTGGGTTGTCCTGCGTACCCTCTAGAAGGGCTGAGCCAGTCGATTCTGTATCGACCAGAGGCCTGGATCGGATGACCCGGAGGCTGGGTTTCTTTTTACCCGACCTCAGCATCCCTCTGTTAGGCTGTAGGACATCCACACACACCCCATGATAGAGCCGAGGGCCGGGGCCTTCCCCGCTCTCTGATTGGACCCTGGATGGGCTGGGGGCAAGGTTTCTCTCAGTGGAATGAGGTGACCTTTAGTATCCAGGCCGTAACCTTGTTTTTGTTTTGGAGATTGATGCGTATTATGACCCACTGGCTCAGGATCCCAGTCCTAAAGCTTTGCATCAGCATTATAGTCACTGTATCTACATCAATCCTCTGTATACCCATACACAAGCACCCTGTATCCTATACCACCTCCACCCTGTGTCCTACACCACCACCACCCTGTATCCTACACCACCATCCTGTATAATCTATTTAAAAGATTGTCGGTTTGGTTGGCTAACTTGATGTTTCCCTCTCATTCTATCCTTCCTTCTCTCCCTCTATTCCTCCTCCTCCATCCCCCCCTTCCTTCCAACTCAAATCATTCTCCCTCACTCAATCATCTCTACCACTGTCCTCCAGTGTCCCAGCAGATGTTGGTGAAGAAGACCTCTGTCTGCAAGAAGAAGCTGCTGTCGGACCAGCATGAGGTCAGTAAAGGAGGATTTGATTTCAGCAGCCTAGTCAGCTTCTCCTTACGCACACCTGGTCCCAAACAGCTGAGCTCAGTCTGGATGGACATCCTGCAAACTCCTCATGAATACCGTGATGAGTAACTACTTTTAAACGGATGACTCACTGTTTGAGAGTGAGGATGAAATGGGTCCTGTTCCGTTCACATAAGACCTATTGCAGCCATGGTCTTCTACCACCGAACCAGACTTTGGGCGTGTGACCCCATAAGTTGTTTGGACCCGAAGCATCTGCTTCCACACCCGCAGCATTTTAACCGCATCATGTGCTTAGTAGCACGCTCAGGGGTACCAATCATTAAGAATTAGTGTTTTATGTAGGGGGTTTTACGAAACATTTCAAACTTCTGAAATTATTTTCTTAATAAAAAATGCATAATCAGATAACTTACACAAGGTTTGGAAACACTGAGATGAATGTTTAGGATGGGGTTGTCCGTCTTAAAATGTTTCTGTTCCAGGAGCTGGACGGGAAGGAGAACATGGTTCCGTCGAGCTTGGAGTCTCACTTTGACCGCTCCCTGGTGGAGCGCTCCAAGCAAAAGATCCTCATGCTCCTCAACACTGGCTCCCACAAAGAGCTGAAAGGCCTGCAGCTAATAGGAGACAAGAAGGCCAAACTCATCCTCGGCTGGAGGGAGATTTACGGACACTTCACCAAGGTGCACACAGCTCCCGGGGTCACCTTATTATTATTATTATTATTATTATTATTATTATTATTATTATGTTCTCACTTGGTTACCTGGTAGGTCTATCTGGGTTTAAATGTATTGTGTCCACAGTTGGAGGACCTGATCCAGATAGAAGGCATCACAGAGAAGAGATTTTCATCCTTCATGAAGGTGCGCTGCTAACGCTGTAGTAGTGATGATTGAACTTCGTAACTCTTTATTGTTTGTGATGCTTCTTCATAGCATCACGTCATAACATCACGTTGCGCTAACTCATCCTTCCTCTCGTTGCAGGCCAACCTCCTGAGTTCCATGGGGATATGACCTTGTCGCTCAGTGTGTATGAATCAATGTTTTTGTACAGTTTAGTAATGTATACATTATATCTTGCTGCCCTTTTAATTCTAATGTTTTTTGTTTTTAACGTTTTTATTTCTTTGTTTTAATGGTCATATTGTGATACTTTATTGTTTGAGCTGATGGCGCTGTTTATCTTTAATAAACCCCCTTGTATTCACATTAACTTGTTTGTATTAGAAGTTAACATACCAGTGTATGTTAAATAGGTTTTTAAACCGTCTAGATGACCAGGTTAATAAACCCGTATGGATGACCAGGTTATAAGAGGCTAATAAACCCGTCTGGGTGACCAGGTTATAAAACGTTATTAAACCCGTCGGGATGACCAGGTTATTTAAGGTTATTAAACCCGTCTGGGTGACCAGGTTATTTAAGGCTGTTATTAAACCCGTCTGGATGACCAGGTTATTTAAGGTTATTAAACCCGTCGGGATGACCAGGTTATTTAAGGTTGTTATTAAACCCGTCTCGATGACCAGGTTATTTAAGGTTGTTATTAAACCCGTCTGGATGACCAGGTTATTAAACCCGTCTGGATGAGGGGTATCACGGTTCTTATCCCAGCTGGCCTCATTGCTGAACCCTTCCAATAGAAGGCGGAGACCACCGTGACTCGCTGGCTTTGCACCAACACACTCCACCTGGTGAATAATAGCTCGGGTCGCTTTCACTGAATTCATCTGTCGCTCTCTCTCATCCGCGCACCGAACCGCGCGTCGCGCATCATCTTTGACTTCCAAACGCAAATTCTTCAATATTTGGCGACGACAGTAGACACTTTGGAGTGGACATGCAGAGTGGCTCATTGGGATGTTGACGGGTTCCAGTGTTTTTCCTGGGATTACTACGGTGCCGGAGGAGGAGATGGGGATGTTTTGAGTGTAACAAGACGCACCGCATTTAGAAGGTCAGTTTAACCATTATTTCGTTCCGCTGTTAATAAAAACCTCGTCGCACAACCTTGGAAATATAGCGTCAATAGGTGTGAAAAACCCCGTGATGTCTGTTTTTGTTTGTAATTTCCATTCGACAACTCGTATCATTATAATTCATGTCGCCTTTATTCACCGAATCCGACCCCCCTCCACCACACACACACACACACACACACACACACACACACACACACACACACACACACACACACACACACACACACACACACACACACACACACACACACACACACACACACATATTCCTTTTGGTTGCTGTTTGACTTCTTCCATTCGGTCCATTATGTAGTCTAGCGGATCGTGTGTCGTGGGTTCCGCTGGGGCATGGTACGTTATATACACACCTGCACGGCTATTTACCCACCAGCCGCGGTCCTATTGTCGGTTTCCTGGGACGCCTACCCGGCCTTTGTTTGGGAGAGACCATCCTAGTTTTATTATTCTCACTCGGTTCGCCTTTGAGGCATTCTGGTCGCTGAACGCCGTAAAGCAGGCCTGTGTAGGCGAATGAAGGGTCTGGGGGGCTTTTTAAATGTGGACGACTACAGCACGTCCCTCACTACCAGCCTCTCTCCTTAGGTGAACCGGGGACTGCTGGTTACGAACTGCTGCGTGGCTTTCAGGTGGGAAAGCATCACAGAGGATCACAGAACACGAGCATCGTCTCCGCACGGTCGTCAGTATGTCCGTCGACGCCAACCCCCCAGCCCCGCCGCCGTGCGCATGGCCGGGCGAGGAGGACCCGTCGGTGTTGGACGCGCGCGGCTGTCTGGCGGCGGGAGCGATGGTGGCGGTGCCCTGCGACGCGACCGCCGCGGAGGAGTCGCTCGTGGAGGCAGATGCCAAACCCGAGCTCCCCCGCAGTGCGTCCGCCGGCGAGCTGGTCATAGTCATAAACGACAAGCTGGAGAACCGTATGTACTCCGTGTTTACTGTGTGTGTGTGTGTGTGTGTGTGTGTGTGTGTGTGTGTGTGTGTGTGTGTGTGTGTGTGTGTGTGTGTGTGTGTGTGTGTGTGTGTGTGTGTGTGTGTGTGTGTGAGAGAGAGTGTGTGTGTGTGAGAGAAAGAGATAGAGCATGTGTGTGTGAGTGAAAGCAAACGTGTGGGTGGGAGAGTGTGTGTGGGTGTATGCGCAAGAGAGTGTGTGTGTGTGTGTGAGAGAGAGAGAGCATGTGTGTGTTTGAGAGAAAGAAAACGTACGTGTCCAACTGTTTGTGTGAGAGTGTCTGTGTTTGAGAGAGGGCGTTTGTGTGTATGTGAGAGAGATCACGTGTGTGAGAGAAAGTGTTTGTGTGTGTGTGTGAGAGAGAGAGAGAGAGAGAGAGAGAGAGAGAGAGAGAGAGAGAGAGAGAGGGCGTTTGTGCGTGTATGTGAGAGAGACTGTGTTTGTGTGTCATTAAGAAGTTGAGCATTTTACTGTGTTTGTCGTGTCGCTACACGCTGTTCACCGCGGCGATGACAGATGATGCGAAGACAGCCCATCTGCTGCTTACACTGACAACCAATCATCTCTATAGAAGATTGCATATCTTGACTTTGTTTCAAACTGAGGAAAGCATTGTATGTTTGTATACATGCATACTAAAATGGCGAGACTCAAGCGTGTGTAAATGCTTTAAAGTTATAATCCAGTGCAGCACAGAGTACAGTTCAGTCAGTAGCACAGTATACAGTACGTGGTTCAGTCAGTAGTTGGTACAGTCTGTAGTAGAGTATTACTTGGCACATTCTGTACACAAGGCAGTGGTACATCAGTTTGTTCTGAGCTGGGGGGCAGTTGGCCTGGTCAGCCTTAACGATCAGTAATAATCAGTAAGTAGACAGCTGGGGTCAAATACAGACTGATGCTGTGTTTCACATGATGCATCTGGGATGATTAGGTGCTAAAGATGTTTGAGTTTAGGTGTTAGGTTAGAGATGGTTAAGTTTAGATTAGAGATGGTTATGTTAGGTATAAGGTTAGAGATTGTTAAGTTTAGATTAGAGATGGTTATGTTTAGGTGTTAGAGATGGTTATGTTTAGGTATTAGGTTAGAGATGGTTACGTTTAGATTAGAGATGGTTATGTTTAGGTGTTAGAGATGGTTAAGTTTAGGTATTAGATTAGCAATGGTTAAGCTTATTAGGTTAAAGACGGGTTAGTTTAAGTATTAGGTTAGAGATGGTTAAGTTAAGGTGATCGGTTAGAGATGATTAAGTTGAGGTATAATGTTAGAGATGGATAAGTTTAGGTGTTAATTTAGAAATGATTAAGTTTGGTAGGCAAGAGATGGTTAAGTTTAGGTGTTGGGTTAAAGATGGTTACATTTATTAGGTAAGAGATGGTTAAGTTAAGGTGTTAGGTAAGAGATGATTAAGTTGAGGTATAATGTTAGAGATGGATAAGTTTAGGTGTTCATTTAGAAATGATTAAGTTTGGTAGGCAAGAGATGGTTAAGTTTAGGTGTTAGGTAAGAGATGGTTAAGTTTATTAGGTAAGAGATGGGTAGGTTAGGTGTTATGTGAGAGAAGGTCTCAGGTGGTAAGGGTTGGGCTCCGCCCCCTCTCAGGGGTCTTCTCTCTGGTCCTCCATGTGTCCCAGGTGAGGCAGGGTCTCCTGTGGTCTCTTCGCCTCCCCGCCGGCAGCACTCCATCTCGTACTCCCACCACCCCCACCACGCCAAGACACGCAAGGGTAGCCGCGCCAGCTCCATCGGCTACACCGCCTTCTCCCCGCGCCCCTCGCTGTCCCGCCACTCTAGCATCGCCGTGGCCCCGCCCATCGACAGGTCAAAGGTCAAGGACTACATGCTGCTCAGCGTGCTCGCTTGCTTCTGCCCCGTCTGGCCGATCAACATCGTCGGCTTAGTCTACTCCATCATGGTAGGTTTGGAGATGACATCACTTCCTGTTGGGTCACGGTCTGGGTCTGTCCGTAGCGATGGTTCTAGTTCCGTGGCAATCAGGATGGAACCTGGCTTGGTCCTGGACTCTGTGTCGACCTGTTTGTGTGTGTGTATTTATGTGTTTGTGTAGAGCTAGTCTAACCCTGTGTGTGTGTGTGTGTGTGTGTGTGTGTATATGTGTTTGTGTAGAGCCTGTCTAACCCTGTGTGTGTGTGTGTATTCTAGTCCCGGAACAGTCTAGAGCAGGGTAACCTGGATGGGGCGGTGCGTCTGGGCCGTGTGGCCAAGCTACTGTCGGTGGTCTCGCTGGTGGGCGGGACCCTGATCATCATCGCTTGCATCATCAACCTGGCCAGTGAGTGGTGGATTCAGCCTAAACATGTTTTCTGATAGGTTGAGTTTTTGGATTGGCTTAACAAGCTTCTTAAAGAGGGCTCCCTAGAAACAGACCGCTGCAGCGTTCTTGCTCAATACTGCACCAATTCAATAAAATGTTGTCCGCATTAGTCTTTTACACCCAAAACTAGCGGAAAAGGTCCAGGTTGAAAAATCTTGAAGTTTTCCATTAAGAAGCTTGTTAACACCGCTGCTAGGATTCCTTAGCTTCAGTGCTGATTTATGTATCTTTTGTCCCGAGGCACTTCCTCATTGCATGTAACACGTTAAAATATACTACATCGAATGCCAACTTCTAATGTAACTGTTCCACATTTGCAGTAAGGTATTC
The DNA here is from genome assembly GCA_026745465.1 of Lota lota. Lineage (NCBI taxonomy): Eukaryota > Metazoa > Chordata > Actinopteri > Gadiformes > Lotidae > Lota > Lota lota. Next base: position 2,618,916 of record JACYXH010000410.1, on the reverse strand, counting down.
ATCAACAGAAAACACAAACGCGTTATGTTGATGTGGTGAAACCAAAACCATGAAACTAATCGGTTTCCTTCTCTTCTCTGCAGTCAATGTGAAAACCTGAAGGTGGTCCCCCCAAACCAGACCTGACCCCCCACCCGCTCTGCACCTCGCTCCACCCTTAACCCCTCAATCACCCACAACCAGGCCCAGCACCCGACTCCCCCCAGCCTACTCAAGGAGACCTGCTGCAGGGGTGTGGCTGGAGAGGGAGACTCCCTCAACCTGGAGGGGTTATGAGAGACAGGAAGTGATCTCAGAACAGGATGTTGACCACAGAACATGGGAGCAGAACCCTCCCCCCCCCCCCCCCCCCCCCCCCCTCCCATCCCTCCCTGATGCTCCCCGGCCCCTCGGGTCCATCTCCGAATATATCAGCAAGTTAAACACACACGCTCGCACACACACACACACACACCATGTGACTTTGGGAGCTGGGTTTGGTGGTTTGGACCCGTCACACCTTTGATGTCCTTCTGTTCGTATCACTGCGCCTTGTAACCCCTGTTAGACTGAGAAACACCAGAACCTTGTAGAGAGCCTCCACCCGAGCTAGATAACCTCCTCACCAGCCAGAGAACCACCACCACAGAGGCAGAATCAGAGAAACCAACGAGCCACCATTTTCACTTCAGTCTCTTGTGGTTTCAGAGTAAGGCAAGCGGCCGTCCATTTTGTTCTGAGGGCAGGAGGGAGGGGCTGATGATGAAGAGAGGGCTGAGGGAGAGAAAAAGGCTTATGGCAGATGGGATAGCAGGGGAGGATTTAAAACTGTCCTCATATCAAAGAGACTAAATGTGCCAAAACAGACTTTTTAATGTCAAGTTTTGGCTCTGACTCAGAGAAAGGGCTGAAGCGGTCAGACTGTCCAGAGAAATGTAAATAAAGAGATGTTTCACTGGAAGATTGGAATTAGAAACCCCCTCTACAAGCTGTCAGCAGAGCTACATTAATATGAGTCTACGATACTGCTTGTGTAGCTGTTAATAACGTTTTGTACAATATGATTGGAAACCCAAATGTGTTTTAAAACCTTAGAACTAATTTGGGTTAAACAGTGGTGGAACACAGACACTAGAATCACCAGTGATTGACAGGGATGTTTCATTTGCATTCCAATTTGATTAACAAATGTTTCTTTCACCGTTCCCTCCAGGTGGTTAAAACCGGATATGCTGCTCTCTACTTCTTTTATGAGTTCAGCTCCATCAGTAACACCATCATCATCATCATCATCATCATCTGAGTAACAGATGATGATGATGTTTGCTCCACCTCCACCAGGAGACACAACTATACAGACGGCCTTCCCATGATGCACTGCTTTCCCAAGATTCTACCCCACACCAAACCCTTAATTTACCATAACTATGATACCTCAACGTAACCATCTCAAACCTAATACCTACACTTAACCATATTTAACCGAATACCTAAACTTAACCATCTCTAACCAATACTTAAACTTAACCATCTCCAACCTAACATCCAAACCTAACTATTCTTGATTAACTAAGTACCTAAACATACATTTTTTGAATGCACCATGGGAAATGATTACGCTTACACCGTCTGTATATTTGCACCCTGCAGTCTGTCAGCCGATCAGACTGGGAGGAGGCGTGATATCATGGTGTGGATCTGGATCATGTGGATATGGTCATTATGTTGGTTGAGGTCTGAGCCTGAGACAGTGATCCATCATAACCCTTTTCTATCTTTCTATCTAGATTCTATTGTAATCTATCTTGTAACCCGCAGACGATCAACAAATATTAATCTGGTTGGTTTAGAAGTTATGCGTTAGATAATGTGATTATTCTTACAACGGCTAGGCTAGCTCTATTATATACTCGATATTGATATAATATGAATAATCTTTGTGGTTGTTGGCATGTTGTGGATTATTTTGATGAAACATCACATTCAAATCCAAAGATAATATGAATACTATCAAAATGTTGTATACTTGTTAATATCACATTCTTAATAAACACACCTTGCATGAAAGCGTCTGTGTGGCTGCAGAAAATAAATATCTTTCCCTCCTTCCTCTCCTCTCTTCCCATCCACCTCCTCCCTTCTCTTTTTTGAGAAACGTTTCGAAACCTTTTACTCGGCGCTGGCCGCTGCTGGCAGAAGTTGATATTGCATAAACAAATAACAATAGACATTGTTTTCACGTTTACATAATCAGCAGTATTCATTTAGTTGATTTGCTGTGATGATGCAGATTATTCAGATTACTTTATTAAACCCGAGGGAAATTGCTTAACTCGGGCCACACCTGCGCTGCGCACAAATGAATGATAATATAGCAGACACTTTTATCGAAATTGACTTGCAGTGAATTTTAAAACATGTCATTAAGGAGAAGGTAGATGCTAGGCAGCTTCTCTAGGATACCTACAAATTAGGACGTGGACATAGGGGATCGAACCTAATATTGATGATTGCTCCTTTCCCCTAATTAAAAGAGACCTGAAAATAGAATGAGCATAAAAGATAGATATTGCAACTAAAGTTATAATAACACAGAGCAATGTGCTTTATTAGTTATTTAATAATATGTTAAGGAGTATTTACATAGTGTTACAGTTACAACCGGCCCTTTGAGGGCAACCATAATGCTGATGTGGCCCAGGGTGAAAATGAGTTTGACACCCCTGGTTTAGAGTATGGAGTTATGTTTAGAGTATGGAGTTATGCTTAGTGTATGGAGTCCAATTATTATTTTTCTGTACGGACAGACAGACGGACCGTCCGTCCGTCCGTCCGTCCAATTATTATTTTTCTGTACGGACAGACAGACGGACCGTCCGTCCGTCCAATTATTATTTTTCTATAATAGGTAGGAGTACATTTTTTTTTAATCATGTTTTTCCTGTGGTTTATGTCTTTTTGAAGCTAATCCGTTACAACGTAGAGGTTTCCTTTTGTACTGCACTTCTCCAAAACATGGAGCTGGTATTCTAACGCTCTCGCATTGACACGCTCTCAGGCCACACCTCCTATTATCTCGTGAGCTTTTCAATAATGTAACCACGTATATATACCATCAATATTGTAACCACGTATATATGATATATATATATGATATATATATATATATCATTCTCGGTTAGAACCGTGCAGAGCTTTTTGAAATCTGACCGCGACCGTACGCCGAGAGAGCAGAGCGCACCGAGTCACACCGCGGTATCTGCGGTCACACCATCTACACGAGAAAGTATAGATGGTGCTTTACACTTCGGTAAATAACTTATGCGCCGACAGGGACTTCATGGTGCAATCAAGTGCGCCTCGTAAACTCAAATATATATCCTCGAATGGCCACGAAAATGATTATATTTTTTCGTTTTTGGGGTTTCCTATTGGTGTTAGGCTTCAGGGTTTGGGTTTAGGTTTAGGGTTTCCTATTTGGGTTGGGTTTCAGGGTTAGGTTTTGATTCTAAGGTTTGGGTATCCTATTAGGGTCAGGGTTTAAGTTTTTCTTAGGATAGTTTCACTTGTGTGTTCGGTTTAAGTGTTCGGTTTGTGGTTTCAGGGTTTGGTTTTCAGTTCTAGTTTTTTTTGTTGCAGCGCCTTCTATAAAGTCCCAACAAATACAGGCCTGTATCTGATGCCTCGATTCATATCATTTGTGACATCCGATTCATATATATATATATATATATATATATATATATATATATATATATATATATATATATATAAGCACACACTGGCATGTGTGCTTATTACACAATTACACGACTCGTTAAATGTTAGTGATATGCCTTTATTTTGGAATAGTAACAATAAATACAGGGGAGAGAAAAAAAACGTTTCCCTCGAAAGAGCTGCAAAGCCTCCTCGCGTCATAGCAACCAATCAGCACAAGGACCAGGATCACCTGACTCTTCACCAACTCCTGATTGGAAGTCTCAGATATCAGGTGACCCCAAGTTGTGGGTGACTGGCAGTCAAAAACCCTCAAGGACCATTATCCCAACAATGTGAAGCCACAACATGGCCTCTAGGTGGCGCTAAACCCAACAGAATCCTCCCTGTCCTCAGCAGGAGAGCTGCCACACTAAAGGGTTGTCAATGCCTATTGTAAGTACTGCTGTGTGTTAGCGCCAACGGTAGAAACATGTCCATACCTAGCTTTTCATTAGTCCCGGGGTGTAACACTATTACTTAAGGAATGACGGAGCAAAATGTGCCCTTTTCAATAATATAGAAATGTGTTATTCAAGTACCATGTTGCACAACACAATAGCAGTCCGACAACAAATCAAATTATTTCATTTTCATAGATGACCTCTTGAACCACAACAGGTAGGTAGAACATCCGCGCTCACTAGTGATCACATCAGGAGAACAGCGCCATCAATTGCCACTCATAGGTCAGTATCATACTGCTTTGTAGCTCCCTAAACAAACACTAATGATCATTGCATGCCGGCTTTTAGCTCTCTTGAATCCATTGTGGCACTAGCTCATTTTTCAGGGGCCCGTTCATGTCCACCCCAATAGAAACAAGAAGAAAAAAAACACGGAAAATATAAAATGATAAACAGACAGAAAAATAAGTAATTGTAAACAAATGACAAAGATGCCAATGCCAAATAAACCAAAAAAACAAACGACAGCAACCCGACAATTAAACCGTTCACACCGGGGATGCTCACCGGTTGACACACACCGAGGTGGATGAGCAGCCACACAGGTGTAGCGCTACGAAGGTGTAGCCCTACGCAGGTGTAGCACTACGCAGCCCTGCAGACTCTGCAGGGGGTCAAACGTCTGCATCATTACAGTGTCGGGGAGAGGACAGGAGAGAAGGAAATATGTAGGAGCCCTCAGGAACGTTTTTTAGGCGTAGAACCCCATCCATGCCCCGCACCGTTTAACAGACAGTCTGGCTGAGGGGAGGTGGGCGTGTGAATACTAGGAAAGTAGGATTGTAGGCACTAGTTACCTGATCAACATGGCCGGGCGGCGGGCACGTAGCCTCAACACCACTAAGAATAAAAAATAGTTCTAATGTTTCACTCGAAACATGTCTGTTTGTGGTTTGTTAAGAGCGCTCTTTTATTTTTGACAGGGAATTCTTGGAATAATGTGTTGATCCTCAAGAGCCCATTTGGATCAATCGATTTAAGGTGCGTTTAGAGGGGAAAAGGCGGATTAAGCGTTTTCGGGGTGGGGCGACACTACACCTAAAATACTCAACAAAACAACGATATTTTGTGTTAAAAAAAGAAGAAGAAAATAACGAATTCGTATTGGTGCAGAGAGCCAGTCTGCATTTCCTCCACACCACGTCCTGGTGTTGTGAAGCGCTGGTGGTGGGGGTAGCGGTGGTGGGGGCGTGGCCTAGCCCTCCCGGGGGGTGAGGCGGGGCTCGGCCAGGGAGCTGTGGATGATGCCGCTGATGGACTCCACGCCCTTGCCCTCCAGGAACGAGCGGTGGTCGCCCTCGACGACGTGCACAGACACGGTGCCGTCGCACACCTGAGGAGAGGAAACCGTCTGGATGATATATCGGCGATTTTTCACTGGAGTTTTACGCCATATTACAAGTGGAATTCTATCGCCGAGTACCTCATGGTAACGCAAACAAAACGATCGATACATAGGCCTTGCTTACACAAGCCTTTTGAGTCCGTCTTTAAATGGCGAATTTAAAAAGGGTGTGCGATCCCTTAACACCTCCCATAAAATCCTATAACATCGCCCACATCCCATAATAATAGCGCTTGTACATTGCAAAGTCACATCGCAATGGCGGCCATTTTGGAAGCATAGGAATGTTTGTTCATATGTTAGTAGTAATGTTTTGGGGTCATTGATTAGTAATTGATCATGAAATTATTTGTCCTTGTTGGGAGACCTCGTTGTGTTTGAAACTGCCACAGTGTTTTTCATGCGAGACGTGGCAAATGTCTCAGCAGCCTATGTTTAGCTATATTTACGTTGATTTAGGATTTTAACAGTACCACAACTCTCTTGAGTCCTCGCAAAATGGTGGAGTATCAACAACAACAACAAAATCCCATGATGCATTCTGATGTACAAGCCCTATACGGCGCCTCGTCCTGCTCACCTCGCTGAGCTTGTAGTCTCCCCCCAGGTGGTCTCCGTAGCCGCTGCTGGCCTTGGCGCGGAGCAGCGTCACGTTGCCGTGGTACCTGGCGGCGGGCACGTAGCTGTCGGCCACCTTCAGCTTCTGGTAGAAGGTGGCGGCGGCGAAGCGCAGGGCGTCCTGGCTCACGTTGTGGTGTCTGGAGATGATGAGGTCCACCGTGGCCGAGACACGGGCCTCCAGGTCGGCCAGCGGCAGGAGCAGGTCCAGCAGCTGGGGGGGGAGGGGGGCGAGAGAGAGAGAGAGAGAGAGAGAGAGAGAGAGAGAGAGAGAGAGAGAGAGAGAGAGAGAGAGAGAGAGAGAGAGAGAGAGAGAGAGAGAGAGAGAGAGAGAGAGAGAGAGAGAGAGAGAGAGAGAGAGAGAGAGAGAGAGAGAGAGAGAGAGAGAGAGAGAGAGAGAGAGGCAAATGGTGAATTTAAAAAGGTTGTGCGATCCCTTAACACCTCCCATAAAAAATCGTATAGTTGTTGTGCTATACAACTAGATAAGACGTGTACCTTGTTGTACTCTATGCCGGTGAACTGCTGGATGAAGGCACACAGGGCCTCAGTCTCAGCCTCAGACTCCTTGCCTGGCGTCAGCTTCGCCCGGTAGCTCTGAAACATGAGATTATTATTATGATTATGTATAAAGTACCACTCTAATGAAGTACTTATTAAGAACTGGTAAAGCACTAATAACATACTGATAACATAGGGTTATTTAGTGCTAACAAAGTAATGATAATGCACTAATAAAGTCTACTAATAAAGTGCTCTTATAAAGTACTGATAAAGCCCTCCGAGTCCACCCAGCGGCCGGGCAACACCGCGACCCACCTGCGTGTACGCGGCCACATAGGAGTGGGATCCGTCGAACAGGAAGAGGGACTCCACGGCCAGCCCTTGGCTCTGCAGCTGGGAGCACATCTCGAAGGCCACGCACGCGCCAAACGAGTACCCGGCGACGCGGTACGGCGCGTCGGGCTGCACCCGTCGGATGCAGTCCACGTAGAAGGAGGCCAGCGCCTGGATGCTGCCAAGCGGAGCGGCTGGGGCAACGCAGGGGAGGAGACGGGGTTAGAGACCTGGGACCTGATGTGGTGCTCATAGACAGTATTAAACACTCCACTGTACTAGACATGAATGATGGTTAAGAAAATGTTGTACTCATGTCGTTGACACTTATCAACTCTATAAATCAAAACGGTGTATAATAATGTCAATAATAATGTTTCGTTTTAATCATGTAGCATACACCGTCCATAATGTCTTACTCACAATAAACTCTGACACTGCTACTTTTCATATTGTGTACCCAGATATGTATTTATTGTTTGACGTTTATTTCCCTTTCTACTACTGTGCTGTACTTGCAAGTACTATCTTATCATAACAAAAAAAAAGCCTGATAATAGAATATGATACCATATATAGCCATATTGTATATACATCTTCCCTATCTCCATCCTGTCACATGGCCCATCTGACAGGATGTGGGCGTGTCCTACCGCTGGTACACTGCAGGCCGTAGCAGGGCATGCTGAGCTTGGAGGTCAGGGTCTTGAAGGCGGCCACGGAGCCCTCTATGGGGTGCACCAGGAACAGGGCGGTCTCCTGGCTGTCCACCGCGTTGAGCCGGGCCACCGTGGGGCCGTCGGGGTCCACCAGCAGCACGCTCAGGTCAGACTCCAGCAGCACGCGGGCCGCGCTGTGCTTCACCGGGGACTGCCGGGATTCTGTGGGCGGGGCGGGGCGGGCGGGGGGGGGGGGGGGGGGTGACGTCGATGTGTAAGAACCAAGTAGGTCATGTGTCGTCATGGATGCTACCACCATCCTTTTTACAGGCTATGATCCAAAGCCAACATCAAAAGAGTCTCAACATGTGTCACACGCAATGCAACAATGTTGCAAACAGTCTTCAATTGTCTGTGCAACCAACCAGAGCGTCATTACACCAAATATTCACTTGAGGGAGATTTATCAACCAACCAAAAAAATTCTCTTTATTCAAGCTAGGTTAGCTTGGCTAATTTAAAGATTAGCAACTTTTTTTTTACCTGGGAACAGAAAAACAACAACTGACAACTGGATCATTTGGGCACATAAGTTTCCTAATCTGTTTGGGGGGGGGGGGGGGGGGGGGGTAAGCCATACCTTCGGTGGGTTTGCTATTGGACAGCTCTCTGAGCTTGTTGATGGTGAGCTGGCGGATCTCCCGCATCGCCATGACGATGTCATAGTCGCGCTCCAGTGTCTGGCGCACCTCCACGCCCATCAGGGAGTCCAGGCCGAGGTCGGCCAGCGAGCTGTCCGCGTTCAGGGTGCTCACGTCTCGCACCCCTGGGGAAGGAAACACATGCAGCCGGACGTTAGACTGGAGATGGATGGTCCAAGATATTAAACCCAGTCTAAAGGAGAGGGTTTTAGTGTTAGTGCATGTAGTGTTATTTGCAAACTATTTATGATTGTCATTATTAATTAATGAATTACTTTATTGATCTTGACAATCCACACCGTCTGTGTGGCAAGTGCTTTCCAATGCACAAACGTTATCCTATCCTTCATTCTGTATTCATAGTTCTTGCAGCATGGGAGAGCCCAGCATCTCAAAAAAAACATTCGAAATAATTTGTGACTCAAAAACAAAAGGCGTAGAAACCCTGGGTTACTGTCTGTCCGTCCGACCAGACGTCTGGACACACCACTACTGGTGTCAGAGCCGTCTGCCTGACCAGACACACCACTACTGGTTAGTGCCAGAGCCGTCTGTCTGACCAGACACACCACTACTGGTTAGTGCCAGAGCCGTCTGCCTGCCCAGACACACCACTACTGGTTAGTGCCAGAGCCGTCTGTCTGCCCAGACACACCACTACTGGTTAGTGCCAGAGCCGTCTGTCTGCCCAGACACACCACTACTGGTTAGTGCCAGAGCCGTCTGTCTGCCCAGACACACCACTACTGGTTAGTGCCAGAGCCGTCTGTCTGACCAGACACACCACTACTGGTTAGTGCCAGAGCCGTCTGTCTGACCAGACACACCACTACTGGTTAGTGCCAGAGCCGTCTGTCTGCCCAGACACACCACTACTGGTTAGTGCCAGAGCCGTCTGTCTGCCCAGACACACCACTACTGGTTAGTGCCAGAGCCGTCTGTCTGCCCAGACACACCACTACTGGTTAGTGCCAGAGCCGTCTGTCTGCCCAGACTTCCGGACCCACCACCACAGCTGACCGTCCGTCCGTCCGTCTGTCTGACCGTACGTCTGGGCCTCTTACCCAGGATGTGCGCCACGGCCTCCACCAGGTCCTTCTGATCCGCCCCGCCGTCGCTCTTCACCACCGCCCGCTCCGCCAGCACGAAGCTGGACACCACCGCGCGCCGCTGGCACAGGAAGCCGTCCAGCACCTCCAGGCAGGACGCGATGCGCTGGGGCAGCGTCCCGCCGATCACCGCGTCGTTGCCCCCCATGGTCTCCAGGACCACGCCCACGTCGCCGATGGCGCCCCACTGGATGGCCAGGCCGGGCAGCCCGTCGCGCCGCCGCCGCTCGCACACGCGCTCCATGGCCGAGTTGGCGTAGCCGTAGTTGCTCTGGCCGGCGTTGCCGCGGCCGCAGCTGACGGAGGAGAAGGCCACGAAGTAGCTGAGCTCGCCACACGTCTTCCTGGTCGCCCTGGGGGGGAGGGAGGGAGGGAGGGAGGGAGGGAGGGAGGGAGGGAGAAAGATAGAATGACAGAAAGAGAATGTGTGTCAAAAGAGTGAAAACATTTTGCATGAAATTGCTTCAAGGATGAATTGCATTTAAGAGTATCTCGCAGGTGGGCGTCGCCGGTTAATAAATGGGGGGGAATGTCACACAGCGTTCTCGACATTGTGATTCTGCTCGTCATCCACCGTAGGTCTGGCATTTGTCTAACGACACGTAAAGTCACATTCAATCATTGGTCTCCGCGTGCACATTGCAAACACTTGTCCAGCTGTAATTCTAAGTATAGATAAATGATTACACATGTATTAACTGGGGACGCCAAGTTCCCCTTTAAAGCGGGACATCACAACGCTAGCAAAGTATGCTTAAACCTACACTATTCAAGTTCTCGCATTAAGCGGCCTCTAGTGGCTTGAGCTCAAGCGACAGTTATAGTTCTATCATTTTCAGAGACAGTAACTGTTTACAACAATGGTGAGATTTAATGATAAAACATATATATTTTTAAACGATTTATAGAGAAATATTACGGAAGCGTAATGCATTCAGTTTAGAAAATTTATTCTGCTCATTTTTCTGAATTAACAACATAATTATCTCCGAATTCTGAGATCAGTTTTCATGGCAAAAATAATAATTCTGCTCTGTTTTTCTGAATTAACTAGATGCCTCCAAATCCCAAGAGAAGCTCTCATTCACTTAAGAGCTCTAGAAGCAAACATGTCCCGCCTGTTAAGTTTCATCCAGTATTATTTTGGTTTATGTTTGAGACATTGGGAGATACTCGTGTCCTTAAGTAATATTGATGGCATTGTTATTGGTTTGTATGGCTCAAGCAATCATAACCAAAGGATAGAGCACCGGTGGGGATTTTTAAGAAAGCAACATGCACAGTTCTGGATGTTGCTTTCTTAAACATCCCCACCAGTGCTCTATCCTTTGGTTATGATTGCTTGAGCCATACAAATAGCCTCTTTTCGAACATTCGTCCATATGATCATGTCTCATGAATAACAGCATCTGCTCCAAGTAACAGTTCTGTCCCTAGGTCTGATCGAATTCGGGTAGCAGTCCCATTCCTTGATAACACCTTGTCAATAGAATATCCAGCGATGACCTTGGGATCACTACTTGTACAGTGCGCATGTAACCGTATCACCATTCGTGAAAACCCATCTATTGCACCATTGATGCAGATCCCATATGGTTTTAGTTGATGAATCTACATGCCATAAAAAGTTCGGGAAGAATTCTGAGATGATGAACTCGTTAATTCAGAAAAAACGCTGAATTTTCTTTTCATGAAAACTTATCTCAGAATTCTGAGATAATTAACTAGTTAATTCAGAAAAACAGAGCACAATTTCTATTCCATAAAAACGTATCTCAGGATTGCACCATAGCCAGTCTAGCGCTGAACAGGTGAGGTCATAGCAGCAAAGGTAAACAACATTACATCACCGCTAACAACTGCCTTCGATGCAATCAATCACTTTTACCGCCCACACAACGTACCTGTCCAGGTGTACGGTGCCGTCGTATTTTGGTTTGTTGACATCAAGGAAAAGCTGGGGAGTCAGGTTCTCCAGCATCCCATCTTTCAATACCTGAGGCACACACACACACACACACACACACACACACACACACACACACACACACACACACACACACACACACACACACACACACACACACACACACACACACACACACACACACACACACACACACACACACACACGGTCAATAATGATGCTTCAGTATCATGTGAACAAAAACTGAGCTGGCCAGAACTGTTGTGTTAAAGTCATCGCCCCTAACCCAGTATGAACGCCTATTTTGTGCCCCAATCTTTTTTCTACCAATGTCAGAAACCTACATCATTGGTGTAATGCATAATGTTTGTCTTCATGATATGAAGACTATTTGTAAAGACACATGTGGAAGATGAAATGTTCGATAAGTGGTGTGGTGTTAGATTGCATTCAGAATTGATCAATCCTGATTGGTCGGGGGGGGGGGGTGGTCTGCGTTACCATGGCGAGGTGGAAGACTCCGCCCACGGGGCCCAGCCGGCGGGCCTCGGTGACGAGTCTCTCTGCTCCCTCCATGGTGGACACGTCGCTGGTGGACACCAGGACCTCCACGCCCTGGCTCTGCCACTCTCGCACCCGCTTGGCCTGGTAGCCTGGGAGAGGCCCGGAGGAAGAGCAGTACATTGTTATTATCTTCGTCATCATCATCATCATCGAGCAGTGATTCTCAAACTATTTTTACTAATGTACCCCTCAAACAAATTCTTTCAGCCATGTACCCCTTTCACCAGCAAAAAACATTTGGGTGAGGGAATAAATGAATTAAGCTTTTCCCATCACTTGGGATGCTCTGAAGTCAGAGCGTAGATATTAGATTATCGTCACCCTAATCCTTTGTAAAGCGAGGAGCAGACTGGAGTGGGGTGAGGTGGAGGCCCTCACCGTTCCTGATGCCTGACCGGGAGGTGAGCACCAGCTTGCGGGCTCCTCGCTCCGTCAGCCAGTGAGCGAGCTCCAGGCCGAAGCCCCCCAGACCCCCCGTGATGATGTAGGAGTGGGAGGCGGGGCAGAAGGTACGACAGATGGCCCGCAAGGACAGAGGGGGCGTGGCTACCGCTGCACCCTTCTCCTCCGAGCGCACCTTGGGACGAACACACACACACACACAAGTTGAATGACGGATCCTGACAATATGATGTTCTAAGATGTCTATGAGGTTATATGATGATCAAAACCAATTCGCTGTATTCCATAACACCAGCTGCAGTGCAGAGTCTAGGGGGGTAGTTTATTGTACGGTGATACACCAAAATAAGTAACATGTATTAAGTCTTGTCGATTATGAAAGAAAGTTAAAGTTTCTGTGACTACCAAGTTCAAACCATTAACTTTGTTCAAATTTGAATGGATTCAGATCATCCAAGGCTTCCATTGACTGGAAGCGGCTTGTTTGGCACCCTTGGCGTCAAGAGGAAGAATGCCTCTAACTAGTGATCAAATAAAATCCCCAATATGGGAGGCAAGAGTGGATTAAGGAGTGGGACACGGTAGGCTCTGGACCGGGACCCACCTGCAGCAGGACTTTGCCGATGTGCTTCCCCTGGGCCATGTAGCGGAAGGCGTCCTCCACCCGGTCCCTCTGGAACACGGTGGTCTTCAGAGGCTGGACCACAGCGGAGGCGATGCCCTCCTTCAGCAGCTCCGACACATCCTCCCACTCGCGGTTCCCCTCCTCGAACAGGGCGTCCAGCAGGATGCCGTGGAACGCCACGTTCTTCAGGAACAGGGCCATGCCTGGACGTGGGGGGACAGAGTAGGAGCCGGCGTGTCACGGGACAGGATATGACATCACCGTTGGAGAACGACAACAAATATAGCTACAGGTCACATGACGGTCAGTTACATTCCGAGCTGCCATCTTGGAGCTTATCAAAGATGATCAAAGATCTCCTATTATTGTACACCACAAGTCTAATAAATTAAGTCAAGTATATTTAAAAATTGGTTAATAGGTGCTTTTATTATCATTATTATAGACCTTTTGGTAAAGAAGTAACAAGATGGCGGCTTGGAATGTGCTTTTTGGAACTTCCCAGCTAACCAACATGGCCGCTAGGTAAATAAGGCCTCAGGCTGTACTGAATACTGACCGAGAGGGGAGTTGTTGGACAGGTCGTACTTCCCAATCTCCAGGAAGCGTCCGTGTCGCGCCAAGCACCGCAGGCTGGCCTGGAGCTTCTCCTCAGCCAGGGAGTTCAGAACCAGGTCCACACCTGGCCGACACACGCGAGAATCAAAATGATCAAAACAGGGTTCTGTCAAATCTATTGGTGCACTGAGAAGTATTATGAGTATGCTTCAATCTTTCATTATAACATTAATATGGTATGATTAGAAATTGAATAGTGACTGTTTTTCAATAGATGGCAAATATATGGCATCCCAATAAAATGCACACACCACTACACAGAGTTATTCTGCACGGGACGAGCAGTAACTGACACTTAACTAACCCTAAACTGTCTGGAAACCTAATGATCCAACGAGGTGGAGACTCCCCACAACAGGAAGTGACATAGAAATAGACTCCTGGGAACATCCTGCAGTCACTACTGCAGGAGCCTGTCGACTAGATGCTACATTCCCATCGAGATATGTCAGGCCTCCGCTGCCATGCAACAGAGAGGACAACAGAGTGTGTGTCTGACCTTTTCCCTGTGTGTGGAGCAGGACGTGCTGTTCGAAAGTGGCATCCCTGGAGTTGGCGAACGACTCGCTGGTGAGCTGAGGAAACCTCTCTTGGAGGTAGGCTCGCTTCTCCGCCGAACCTGGAGCACACACACACACACACACACACACACACACACACACACACACACACACACACACACACACACACACACACACACACACACACACACACACACACACACACACACACACACACACACACACACACACACACACACACACACAGTTTATAAAAACAAAACAGCTCTCCACAAAAATATCCCCAAAATACTATCAATGACTTGTTGATGCGAAACTGTTAAGAGTTCTCACCAACGGTGGTGAAAACCTTGCACTTCCTGCTGAGGGCGATGGCAATGGCGGCCTGACCGACGCCCCCGGAACCTGAGTGGATGAGGACGCTCTCTCCAGGGCGGAGCCGACCGCGCACCACCAGGGAGTAGTAGGCCGTAGCGTACACCACCGGCACCGAGGCGGCCTGCTCCAGAGTCCTGGGGGGAGGAGGGCAGAGGTCAAATAGATGCACCTGACAATGGCTAAGCTGCAACTCCTAGACACCTTCAGTATCTGTAATTATTATTGACAATACTTTTGAAAACGCACCAAAATGGGATTTTCAGCATGATAAATAAAACGACCTAAAAGTACAACATTGAACTTTATAGTAATTACGTAGTTATAAACTTTGTTAAAATGTCCCATCACATCGTAAAGTTAACAGTGGCATGACAGGGATGCCGTCATGATGGAGTGATGCGTTTCCCGCCCCCGACTACAAACCAAGGCGGCATGTGTGTTAGTGTTCCTCACCAGCCGGAGGGCACGTCCCAGAGGAACCGCTGGTCCGCGTCTACGCATGTGGCCAGACCCTTGGCCGGTAGCAGACCCATCACCCGTCGGCCGCTGGGGTCACGGCCCGAAAACTCCATTCCCAGCATGCACTGCTGTAGGGCCACGCCGCCTGTGAGGTGAACACAAAATGAAAAGATCTTGAGCTCACCTCTTGGGGATTAAAATCTATACCAATAATCTTGAATTAATCCCGAATAGCCCAGAGGGATGCCAATAGTAAGGAGTAAAGAAAGTCTTAGTATGTCAATTCAATACGAAACAGAAAACCCTTTTTGGGTTATATGTTCATTGTTGAATGCACTAAACGTCTAAAAACATCTGCAAAATAAATGTAATGTACTGGCTTCCTCTTTTACTGCTGCTCTCCAGCGTCTTTCCCCCCCCCCACAAACCTGGGATGGCGTCTGGCGGCAGCTTGCCGGTGGCCAGCATGATGTCCCTGAAGTTGAGCGAGCTGTAGTACACGTTGCAGAGCTGCACGTCTGCGCTGGCGGCCACAAAGTAGCGGAGCGGCGACGCGATCCAGCGCAGCGAGGACAGGTCTCCACGCGTCAGCACGTTGACGTAGGCCTGCTCCGTCAGCTCCTCGTTCAGATCTAAGGCGGAGGAGGAGAGGAAGATCCGAGTCCGTAAGACAGGATGTAACAACACAAACTCCATCAGAACATCTAGGTGTGCTGCATAATCGCATTAGTAATCCCGAATGTAATGTTATTATAGTCAAATATGGATTGGATTTTAATCTTTGACTTTTCGGTGTTTGACGTCATCCGAGTCCCAACAACCAGCCAATTGTCGCAATGCACTCTGGGTACCCTTTTGTTGGTGTGTGTGAGTATGTTCCGTTTGCATGGGATGGGATGAAAATGGAGGGGTGAAGGCCGGTGGGAAGCAGCTCGTACCCTGGTTGATGAGCTGGTGTCGGAACACACCCCAGCGGCCGTCCCGGAACACGTTCATGGCCAGGTCGGCCTGCAGCGCCAGCCGCATGGCGTCCTGTTTCGGGGAGAGGGTGGGCGTGGCCGAGGAGTCGTCCAGGTTGGACACGAACGCACAGCTGGTGACAAACAGGAAGGAGGAGGCGGCGGGATGTGAGAACACTATTCACCGTACTCAAGCGTGAAACAAAGTGCTTCTCAAAATGCAATGTGGCTCAAAGAATTTAAATGTTTTATTCTGTAAGGGAAAACATTTGAATGTATTTTAAAATCGGAACATGGATATGTAACTCTAAAAAAATGATGAATTGGAAAATGTATACATTTTCTTTAAAAAAACAACCCGTACAACAAATTATTTCATATACATTATTTTGTAACATGACATCTTTGTAATATAATTGAGTGAGTGAGTGAGTGTCCTACCGTATACGATGGCCCCCAGGCTCCTGGCGCAGACAGTTAACCATCCCCACCACGCCACAGTGGCTCTGGGAGGCGGTCAGCCAGATGGGGGCCTCAGAGTCAGTCTTAGCCAGCCTCGCCTGGAGGACACATCCAACAGTTATGGACCTCGCTTTAGAATATACCGTTTTATATTTTGTTTTAGGAATCTCCCAATTCAACCCTTAAATTCTTATTTACAGTTAAACATTACAGGTCTTTTTTCATAGCTGTTTTCAAGAACCGTCATCGTGTTTAAGCATTTCCTGAGAAGTTTCTGTAACTTTTACTCAATGTTCTTTCCAAATACCATTTTGATTTCTGTTCTGGGTTACAGTTGCTGAATATTGATTGGCTAGTCTCCGTCTTTACACAATTCGGCATTCTGCCCCCTTACTAGACCTTTCTAATGGCTGATATAAATGGTGCTCTTCATGACCACATGAGGGGGGACACCACGCCTCACCTTGAGGGGCTCCACCCACTGGTAGTTGCCGGCATCGACAGGAATGAAGACAGGGCGGCTTGGCTGTTACCCTACGGCGACACAGGAAGAGGGCCGAGCCGTAAAAGGACTTCCTGTAGACGGCCAGGGTGAGGGAGGCCTTGGAGAACAGCTTCTCCCACTCAGCCTGGGGGGACAGAGAGAGAGACAGAGAGACAGAGAGGGACAGAGAGAGAGACAGAGAGAGACAGAGAGACAGCAGGGTTTAAACCGATTGGCTGAGACACTGTTGATTTATATGTGCACTGTTGAGTGCACATATTTTAGCCACGTTAGCATGAATGCTTAAGGGATTGAGGTGCGACGTGAGTAAGTGACGCAAGACTACTGAACTACAATTATCAACAAAATGTGATGATTAGAAATAACAGTTTTGACGTAATGTCAAACACGTCCGTGTATTTTGCTGCAGAGATATATCCTTCAGCTAGCGTCGGCCCGTATGTCTCCTAATACCACTTTGTACCTCAATAGATAATTGCTGTCCCTGCAGCGTCCAGTCTGCCCTCACTCCAACATGAGGATGAAAAAATAGAGCTGCCCAGAGGGCTATGTAGCGATAGCTTATAAAAAGGGAGCTAACATAACTGACAGTGTTCATATGTTTGCTAGTTAGCTGACCAGTTACCAGACCAGTTAGAAAACAATAGGGGTGGGCACCACAGCTATCTGGTAATACGCTGCCCCCTATTTGTTTGGAGTGTTGAGAACTTATTCGGCCAAATCGTACACATTGCATCTTTAAGGGAATCAAACTCCCACCTCCTCCTCATCTCATAAAAGACTGAGCTCCTCACCTGTGTGAGCAGCTGCTCCTGCTGGCTGCTGCTGCTGTTTTGGGACGTCCCGGAGAGGAAGGCCAGCATCTCCCCCAGGGTCTCCCCCTTCAGCAGGGTGTGGAGCAGGACAAAGCCCCCCTCCCTGGCGCCCGAGGCCAGGTTGGCCAGCAGCGCCGGGGCCTCTAGCGCCCCTACAGGCCCCCAGGCGCGGTTACACACCACTAGGTCAGCCCCTCCCAGGCCGGCAGGAACAGGGCCGGTCGCTGGGTCCCACTGGGACCCCGCCACAGTGACCCCCAGCTGGTCCAGCTGGTCCTGGTGGGGGGCCAGGAGGTGGGCCGCGGGGGCGGTGGCGGTGTAGTCCAGACGGAGCATGGGCTGGATGTTGAGGATGGGGATGGCCCGAGAGAAGAGCTGGCCGTCGCTGGAGAACGCCTGGAGAGGGGATCGACCAGGGGGTCAGGGTACAGCATTTAGAGCACAGGTCGAGTGAAGAGGAGGACTAGAGGAGCTAGTGAGTAGCGGTCACTCCCCTAAGCCAGTTGGTTTCACCAATGTGTTAGCACCTATTCCAAATCCACCTTTACAGTCTGAACATAGACTACAGACTCTGCCACTCACCTCCAGGACTTTGATGCGGCCCGGCGTGCAGTTCTCCATGGTCGTGTCCAGGCAGTGTCTGAGGGCCGGGGCCTCCAAGAGGCCCTGCAGCAGGGGGTCCCGCAGCAGGCACGCCCGCTCCCTCTCCACCATCTGCTCCAGCTCCGAGCGCAGGTTGCCGTTGAGCTCCAGGCTGCAGAGCAGTGCCAGCAGACGGGGCAGGCCCGGCTCCGCTGGGGGACCCTCTGGGTCGGCCACGGGGCCGCTCTCCGCCTTGCCCCCCTCCAGGCCCGGGATGGCCAGCTTGATGCCGTGTGGGGCGAGTTTACCCTGCAGCTGGTGGATCAACCCTGGAGGAGTGGAGAGTGACACTTAGACATCCAGCTACATGCTATGCTTTTCAATTACTATATCTACATTTCTAAAGTTCCACAAGAATTGTACAGCTCCACAAAGTGCGTTCTAGACTACCATTGTAGGAAACTCCCAAGTGGCCAATAACAGTGTAGAGAAGCCGGAGCGATAATTTAACAAACTTTTCTTTTTCATATTGAATAATTAGGGGCTGCAGCTTTCATTTACTTTTGAGTCACTTAGCAGACCCATTTATCCAAAGAAACGTAGAAGTAAGACAACCCAAGCATTGTTGGAAGTCAGTTCCTCCTTTAAAGTCAAACTCTCGCCAGCACTTTGACCCTCAGCACACGGAGACAACGGCGGGCCTCGCCAGCGCTAGCCCGTTAGCCGCATCAGGGAGCATACCCTTGCAAACGCGGAGCTCCTGGACCAGCTTCTCATCGGCGGCCAGGCAGGCGGTCTCGGCGTATGGGACAAACACAAACTCCTCCAGGGTGGGGGGGCTCTGCTGCAGCTGGCGGCGCGGGGCGACCGTCGCGTGGAGACCGCAGATCTGCACCCCGCCCGCCACGATGTTGTCCAGGCAACGGTTGACCTTCACGTCGACGGCTGCGGATGGGAAACATAAAAACGGACGTTGGCAATGGCACACAAAGAAGTCCGAACAGAGGGAGGAACCATCACACAGAACAGCTCAGAAAGAGGACCACGAAGGGTCTCAACGAACACACCTTGTTTGTCGTCGCCGTACTGGGAGACCTTCTGCAGGTGCAGGGCGGGGTCCACGCACACGGAGCGGATGCGGGTGGGCAGGCGCAGGCTGCGGCCCGGCAGCCCCACCACCACCATCTGCAGCATGGTGTCCAGCAGGGTCACCCAGTTCCCCGTCCACTGGAGCTTCCCGCCGTCGCCTGGGACACGCAATGACATTGAATTACATTTGATTAAACGGAGTTGAAGAACGCTCAATTGTTTTACTGACTTGTACCAGAATCGATCAGCTTGTGTCACCTTAAAATCCAGACAGAAGATACAAACATAACATTGCAGAAGACTGCGTAACATAACGAAACAGGCTTGAGTCACTTGCAGAGGAGTGTACAGGAACAGCTTAGTTAGCTTTGGCCCTTTGGTCCTATTCTCTAAATAAGATGACCGTTTGCACACACACCTGCGTTGTTGGACTCAAGGATGCCTTGGAAAGTCTTCCCGTAGTCGTAACCACGGAGACGCAGCTCTTTGTAGATGTCGTGGGTTGTCAGCTTCATCTTGGGATCCTCAACGTCCTCGGCAACCGCTTGGCTGACCTGAGCGTGGAAGGCATCCAAGGCAGACTCCTCCAGAAGGCTGACCTTACCTGGAGCAGCAAGAGACAGGGTGTGCCATATTACTACGATAATAAACTATTATTATTAAAGGAATCAGGTTAGACGAAGAAGAAGAAGAAGAAGAAGAAGAAGAAGAAGATGCACCTCATAAGTTCCTTCTGGGAATTTCCTTCTCTGCATTGAACCCATTCTAACCTGCTAGGAGCAGTAGGCTGCCACACAGTGTAGCGCCCGGGAACCCACGCCAGTTGTGAGTGCCCTTGCCTTGCTTATGGGCAAGGGCAGGAGTGTTATCTTGCATGTGTTGTGGTGTTGGGGGAGAACAGGAGCAAGCCCACGTGGACACAGGGAGAACATGCTAACCACACACAGAAAGAAAGAGAATGGAAAGGCCTCCCAACACAAAATCTCCATCCCTGGTGGCAGAGGTGGGCCTGGAACCCAGGACCTTCTGGCTGTGAGGCAGCAGTGCTAGAACCACTGAGCCAGCCGTGCCTCTCAGAACTTTGGTTTTGAAAGGACACTAAAGATTGAGGTTTGTAGGTCTATATAGGAGATGAGTAATACCTAATGCATATATTGTTGGAGCACTCACCACTGACAGCCAAGTTGCCATTCTCCGAAACCTCAAACTTGTTGGTGGCTGGCATGAGACGGACCTCCAACTGAACTGTGCCTGGAGATAAGAAAATATTGAAATGTTAAGAAAGACTGAGGGGGACACACACATCTAGTGACACACACACACACACACACACACACACACACACACACACACACACACACACACACACACACACACACACACACACACACACACACACACACACACACACACACACACACACACACACACACACACACCTGTCTTGGGCAAGATGGTGGCCCTGTGGATGGTAACGTCGTCGAAGGTCACGGGGGTCGTATCCATGACGACGCCCAGGCTCCTCATCAGAGTCTTCCAAGCCAACACCAGGTAACCGGTGGCCGGGTACAGTACACGGCCATCGATGCAGTGGCCAATCATGTAGTAGTCTGGGGACTCCGGGTTTATGTCTGCGTTGCGAGATGACAAAAAAGGTCACTAACATGGACAGAAGGCAGTTCTGTCAAGGTTCCCGAAGTCTGGATTCATATGCAGGGCAAGGCAGTACCAATTTTTAAATACATTTATATTACATCCTTTGCCTATTTAGTCGATCATCGGGTTTCTAAAATCGCAGTTGTACAGTGTATTTAGTTTTATCCTCACTCCTAGCCTCTGCAAGTCATTATTATTACTTCATAATGAGGCACTTAGCAACAGTGACCTGGAAAACCCTTTATTATTCAAATGGATAATGAATTATTACAGGTGACTCCCTGTCTGCTCAACTTGCGAAAAAAGAACAAATGTGGCTCTCACCAATGTTATAAAGGGTTGCGGATGTGGAGCCTCCCGAGCCTGCTGGGAAGTCCTCTGCCTTTGGGACGTCCCAGGTCTGGGTGTGGTCCCACTTCACAAGGGGGGAGATCAGAGGGGTGCCATGGGGCACCGGGTACTTGACCGACGGACACAAGACGTTACTGTCCACGTTGATGCTGCAGACACACAGGAAGAGAGGAGAATGAGTGATCCAATACCACAGAGGTTGGTCTGACAAAAACAAGATCAAAATGGCAGCTTTCGCATACATTTTCATCTATAGCCGCAGTACCATTTGATTCTTCTTATACAAAATGTCTAACTTAAATGTACAACATGCCCTTTTAGAAGAAGACATTGTATTTTAAATCTAGACCACACTGCAGGGGAGCCCACTGACCCGTTCATGTAGATCTTGCCGACATGCGTGAGGAAGAATTCCAGGTTGTTGGCGTGACCCCTCTTCATCAGGGGCAGGATGGATGTGGTAGGTTTCAGGCTGCGCTTCAGGATGGCCTGAGCACCAGGGGACAAGAGTGGAGTTAACACCGGGTTGTGTTCCCAAATCTATATGGGTGTGTTCGCACAGACTGCATGGCCTGTTTGCAATCAAACAGAAGCGCTGAACTGGGCATTGGGCAAAGATTGTGTTGCTCCGTTTTCTGTTTCTGCTCTACCTTTGCACTGCATTATACGTTAATATTTACACAATATATAGTGATGCAGATATATTGTTACTTTATAATTTGTAAATTCCCTATCCAATTTTAAAATCAATGAATAAAGCGTGTACGTTAAATACCCATGCATGACCTTATAGGTGTATATGGCAAGTTTACAACATGACTATTCACAGCTCTTTATCTTCAGAGGCCATTTCCTCTTCTTTTCTTCTGGTTCCATATCTCTTAGACCAGCACCGTCACTACCATGCGTTCCTCTCTTCCCTACAGTAGCGTCCTCAGCTTGGCGTTTGGTCTGATAACTTTGAAGTAATTACAGACGGACTGATAAGACGAACTATTGAGAAGAAGTTGAGTGTGTGTGTGCGTGTGTGCATGTGCGTGCGTGTGTGCGTGCGTGCGTGCGTGCGTGCGTGCGTGCGTGCGTGCGTGCGTGCGTGCGTGCGTGTGTGCGCGTCTACCTGTAGCAGGGCGTGGGGGGCTATCTCCAGCACCACAGCGTTGTCCGGGACCAGGCGCAGGCCCTCCTGGAAGAGCACAGGGGCTCACCAGGTTGTTGACGTGGTAGTCGGCCGAGCTGTACAGCGCCAGGGGGGATTCCCAGTCCTCCTGGGGGATGCTGGTGCTCACCCACCGCGCCGACCGCTTCTGGGGCTCCAGGATCACCTGGCCAATAGGAAGTGGGAACACAGGGCCTTTAGGGCTTCCGTACACAGTCCTCTAAAAAAACTATCCGTTTGTCTTTTAATGTTTGGATTTTATTTATTTTATTCTTTCTATGCAGAGACTTAAGTGCTATACATTGAAATGAAATGCATTGTACATCAATACATTAATAGTGTAATACAATGCTCTCTTAAATGATTATATTATAATATTATATATTCAATGTATTGGTATACCAGCTGAAGTTCAAAGTCAATTTAGATTTTTTGTTTTTTGTCCAAACCACCCAAACAAAAGAAAGGGAGCCGTTTATCTCCATTCAGGCCAGAAGTGGTCAGTGTTTACCATGATTATAAAAAAGGTAAACATAAACCCAATATGTACCGTGAACATTTTCCTCTGTTCGTATTGGGTTTATAGGAAGCCAACAGGCAGGGAGACATACAGCCACAAACGAGCTGGTTCATCGCTAATCAAGTTGTGGGTGTACAATGCAACATATCCCTGCACGGCTCGGGCTGTATATCCTGTTCTACTTAGATATGAGTCACACAGACATACACATAGCTTCTGGGTGCTACACCAAGCCCACTTTGCTTGCATATGAGAAAAAGAAATACAGCTGTGCTAACATGACGGAAAAGGACTTGCACAAATGTGATTTATCTCATGTGTTGGATGAATCTGGGGAAGGATACATATACAGGTAATTTAAGTAAATATTTAAGATGAATGTACTGCAATCAATATACTGTAAGTGCTGAATATTAAGGTATTGTCAATACTTATATTGTAATGTAACCCACGTTTTTGTAGCTTGTGTATATTTTAATTTAATTTATTTAATTTATACATTTTTGATCATTTTAATATTGTTGGTTCATTAATATGTATGCATCTATGTATATATCATGCATGTGTTTATATTTCTTAGTATGCATACATAAAGTTCTTTTTTTTCTTTAATTTTATAAAATGTATAAATATATATGTGTGCCCCTAAATGTCTTTATGGGCCCCCAAATGTCTTTGTGGGCCCCTAAATGTATTTGTGTGGCCCTAAATGTCATTTTGTGGCCCAAAATGTCTTTGTGTGGCCCTAAATGTCTTTTTGCACCCCTAAATGTCTATGTGTGGCCCTACATGTCTTTGTGTGGCCCAAAATGTCTTTGTGTGCCCCTAAATGTCTTTTTGCACCCCTAAATGTGTATGTGTGCCTCTAAATATCTTTACCTTCCGTAGCGCGGCGAGGAGGGCCGGCGCGATGGAGGCCATGTAGTAGGAGTGGAACGCCACGCCGGCGCTGCGCACCTCCTTGGCGAACACGCCATTCTCCTTCAGCTGCGCCACAAACGTACTCACAGCCTCCTGCAAGACAGACGCACAGTCCGTGAGTGTTGCGTAACCAGAGCTCAAGCGTTTCAAGTCTGCAAATATGTACAAATGGACACTTTGACCCAAGGCGTCAGTGGGAGATCAATTCCCGTGATGTCTCCTATTGAACCCATGCAAGGCCGATTTGAGCTTCTGAGGGAAAACAACCACTACAGTAACAACACCATTTCACCAGGGAAATGGTGTCAGAAGGGCAGGGTCCTTCTGATTTGATTTCAGTGTACAATGACCCTTTCAAAGCGATTAATGCCACACAATATAACGCGTGTGCCCTTCAGTGAATTGTATTTTCTCTTGAGAAAGACAATGTCTACATTTTCCATCGATAAAGTCATTGTTCTGTAGGGCTGTAGGAGTGTAGCAGCGTGGTGTAGCAGAGTGGTGTACCTGCGGTCCAGAGATGGTGACAGTGTCCTCAGAGTTGTGACAGGCCGGGACCACACCCTCAGGGCACTGGGCCTTGCACTCGGCCCACGTCAGGCCTGCGCCACGGACACAACAAAACAAGTTAACCTCAATAAATCCATACCAAAATCCCTACGGTGTCCGAAGTCACTTGTTCAAAGTCCCTTGGTACCTCATTCCCTTATCCCTATATAGTGAACACAACGTAATACACCATTTAGGAAACAAGTGAGGTACAGAACAGGAACAATTTGGTCATTAATTATGTGTCCGACCATCTATCAATGTGACGTGTACTGGTCGCATTAACAAGCAGCCACGTGTAGGATGTATTGGATAAACCTGTTGAAAGGGGAAATCCCAGTGC
Organism: Lota lota; assembly: GCA_026745465.1. Taxonomy (NCBI): domain Eukaryota; kingdom Metazoa; phylum Chordata; class Actinopteri; order Gadiformes; family Lotidae; genus Lota; species Lota lota. Next base: position 2,594,040 of record JACYXH010000410.1, on the reverse strand, counting down.
GTCATGGGATTTAGTGTGGAAATAAGTTACTTTACAGTGCAGTATAGGTATTAAGTGCATAGTCTAAACACAGATTCACAACAAAATGGTGACGCCCTAAATAGTGCACTATGTAGGGAACGAGTGAAGTAATTCAAATCCACAGCATTGTGTGAGCTCATACTGAAACAGCTAGAAGCGCATGCATAAGAAGAGAAAGAAAGAGGAGAAGAAGAAGCTAGCCCCTGGTCCTTACCTACAGCAGCCATGCCCCCCGGGGGGAGGTTGGCCTCCTTGATGCAGCGCCCCCTCCAGTAGGCCGCCAGTATGGCCTCGCTGTGGCTGAGGGAACCGTCCGCGTAGCCGCAGGCTAGCTCCCCCACCGAGTGGCCCACGATGCCATCCGGCTTCAGGCCCAGCTTGGTCAGCAGGTCAATCTGAGCTACCTGATTGGACGAGAGAGAAATGGAGCTGCTAATGGATTCTTAAAAAAGGGATTCAAAAGGTAGGATACAGTATATATGTAGAGTAAGGTAATATAGTAACACCATGGATAACAATGTGTAGGACATGTAATCTCATGGAAACATTAGGAACCTATTGTTATTCATACATGATTGGTCCATGCGTCAACACATGGGCTACGGTCTGCCATGCCTTGGTCTAGCGGTCGGTACCTGTATGGCCGCCAGAGCCACGAAGGCGTGGACCGTGTCTTCGAAGGTGCTCTCGTCGGCCTGCATGAGCAGACTGGACACACGCAGACCCGTGTCCTTCAGCGCCACGTCCGACCGCAAGATGGACTCCCTGAACTCTGGCAGCCGCATCATGTGCTGGCCCATGCCGGCCCACTGGGTCCCCATCCCTGGGGGGGGGTGGAAAAACAAAACCAATCAATTCATTCATGTTTTATTTAGATATACACTCCATGACAGCCTCCCAGTGCTGCTGCTGATCAATTTACATGATTACATTTCAAGTATTTTTTTTAGAAGTACAACGAAATGTGATCTCTGCACTTAACCCATTGGACGGGAAAACTAAAATAAAAAACGACAGAAAGTTATATTCATATATATTAAATACACGTTTTAAATATTTTAGCTGGTCGATGCGTTCAAGCAACTTCATAGTTGTCGGCTTTTCATTTAATTAGCAGTTGTTGAACAATCCTTTTTTTCCCCATATACGTGCAAAACACATTACACATACAAATACAGACAACCCCTAGAGCACCGTGACGCTGACCTGAGCAGATGTACCACAGAGGTCTGGGCGTGGCCGACGCCTGCTGCACCTCCGTCACGTCGCCCTCGGAGCCGATCAGGGTGTAGCCCCTGAAGGGCATGCTGGCCGTGGGGAGGCCCGACACCTCGTTCAGCAGAGACAGGAAGCTGTCGTCCTTGGCCTGCTGTTTGCCCGCGGCGAGCAGGGAGCTGGCCGCCTCCTCGGTGCGCCCGCAAACCTGGAGCAGCCTCGGGACCGACGCCCGCTCGCCCCCGGCCCCCGCGTCCTCCGCGGGCTTGGCGGTGGGTCGGAGGATCACGTGCACGTTGGAGCCGCCGAAGCCGAAGGAGTTGACGCCGACGATGCCGCGGCGCACGGGGATGGGGCGGTCCACCACGCGCAGGCGCCCGTCGCTCAGGGCCGGGATGTCCGTGTTGGGGCTGCTGAAGTGCAGGTTGGGAGCCCACACGCCGCGCTCCAGGGACAGCACCACCTGGCGGCGGGGAGGTATTAGGTCTTAGGAGGCATGACATTAACGGACGCGGAATATTCATAAGATCAAGTGACCATAGCGTATAAGCAAGAGTGTAATCATTCACAACAATAAGCTTGGTTTAATACTCCTTAACAAAAGTGTAAAACGAAACACCCTGCAAGTCCATATTTACATCGTATCCTACGCTTATTTTTACAACTTTGTGCATTTAGCTCAACTTTTTGGACCAGGATCAATTCATGGTACTACTATGTGACCCATTACATCACTCTTCATCTACGATAGGTTGTTTTAGGGTTTGCTATTTCACCTTGGCCAGGGCAGCGAGACCAGACGCAGGTTCAGGGTGGCCCATGTTGGACTTGGTGGAGCCGATGAGCAGGGGCTCGCGTTCCGACTGGCAGAACACGCTGACGATGCCGTTCACTTCCTGTGGGTCGCCCACCTGCACGCAACACCACGACACGGGCATCATTTCCATGTATATTGCTGTAGTGCTGTGTTTGTGCGTGCATGCGGCGCAGCTGTCTCCACCTTGGTCCCGGTGCCGTGGGCCTCTATGTACTCCACCTCCTCGGGGCGGATGTGGGCCTCCTCGTACAGCCTGCTCACCAGCCTCCTCTGCATCTCTCCTGAGGGGAATGTCACGCCTGCCAGACGGGAGAAGGGAGACACGCTCAGCGCATGCATGCAGAGAGCTAGCCTGGGAACGACAAAGACGGCTGCCGCTGATGTAGAACTAGCCTGGCATCGCCAGACGAATTGCAAACTACATCAGCGGCAGCCATCTTTGTTGTTGTTGTTGTTGTTGGATGCCTATATGGCGCTCCTCTGCACCGTCATCGTATTTATCCCGCATCCTTTTAGATAAACGGTTGAATAGGACAGCTAAAAGTGTGGAGTGTGGTGGCTCAACCCACCAATACGCAAACCACACAGGCCATATGCCAGATTCCGACCTGCGGTCCAGTGCTACCTGTCATTCCCTTTATTTCAATCCACTTCCCTGTCTCTCTCCACTCTCCTGTCCATAAAGTCCATAAAAAGCCTTTATGGTATTTAAAATAAAAAAAAATGAAAAAGGTGTGGAGAACAGAAAGGTTGCTGGCTTTCAGGGACAGCTCACGGCCCAAATCAGCCTTGACTCCTACACCTGCTGAACCAGAGCTGTTGCTCACAGTTAGGGCAACGTGACGCTCAGAATGACAGGCGTCAAGTGAGAGAGTGGGGCAACATATACTTAGCAAGATATGTTGTCGCCACAAAAAACGCCAACCCCCCTAAACAGGTTATGTAAACCCCTTTCCCCGGTCCCCTGGTTTTTCATTGGTCAAACATGTATCCAGTATCTGCGTGTGTATGTGGTGTGCGTGTGTGCACGTGCAAACTATTTCAAGCCACTTGCCAGACAGCGACCCTCCGCTAGGTTGATTTAAGAGCACACGCAACAAGCGGCCAAGTGTGTTAAGGATGACTGGAGAAAAGGTCAGAGTGGGTGCACTCACACAGGGTCAGCTGTTTGAGTGCGCGCGTGTGCGTAGAAGACCGCAAGATGATGTCATACTTGCATGTCCTTTGATAAACACATGACCCTTTTATGACGTTGCCAGAGTCAGGGTGTTTTAAACAGAGGAAAAACTAAAGGTTTTAAAAACAGAGGGAAACAGAGGGTTTCTCTGGTCTAGATGGGCCGCCTGCGTTTTGGTCACCGATACCCCGCGGATGATTGGGTCTCATCTCACCACGACTCGTGTCATTAAACAAACAGCCCACACACTGCAGTGACTGTGTCGCACCCCCGTCGAAATCACAGTGTTTCACAGCAGTTGGGCAGCCTCCTTGATCAGACACGCCAGTTAGGGCTTCTTTTAAGTGCGCCGCCGTCTGGAACTCACCCTGCTCCTTGTATCCGTCTGTGTTGTTGCCGGCGTTCACCACCGTGGCGTAGATCCTGCGGGCCGCGGACCTCTTGGTGAGAAACACGGCCACCGCCGCCTCTGACCGACAGTACCCGTTACCTGGGGGGGAGGGCGGGGGGGGGGGGGGGGGGGGAGCGGATTTACACGAGGATTCGATTCATTCGAATCGGATTCATTCAAGGGCTCATTTTGAACTATAATTCATGAACCAACCTCATGGAACCGTGATTCAAACCATAATTTGCTTCGATGATGGACTTCCTCACAGTACTCAATGTGTGACTTGTGCAACATCCCAGCGTTTGAGTCACTTTACTCACATTTTTCATTTCAATTATATTTATAAGCATATATCCTATTCTATTGCCCTACTACTTTTTGAGTTTGTATTTGTGACTCATTTTATTAATATTAATATATTACATCCACTATATCCATCTTGTGTAGAGCAATTACCCTTCAGATGAATACAGTACACATAGCACATGAATACAGTACTCTGCAGACTGTAATCATGAATGCAGCACTATGCATACAGCACTCGGAATTTGCATCTAATCATGTGTTTGGTAGGGTTTCACCACGGGGCGTTTGGGAAGAGACCCCCGGTGGTCGGAGCGGGTGTCTCACCTGAGGCGTCGAATGACTTGCAGGTGCCCTCCGGACTGAGCATGCCCAGCTTCATGAACTGCACCGAGGTGTTGGGCTTGAGCAGCAGGTTGACCCCGCCCACTAGGGCGGAGTCACAGTGTCCATGACGGATGGCGTGGAAGGCGTTCTCCAGGGCCAGCAGGCTGGAGGAGCAGGCCGTGTCGATGGCCGTGCTGGGGCCTGGGAGGAGGCAGAGGAAGGGGTGGCTGTGGTTAAGGGACCGACTACTAATGGATAAAACACAGATAGAGATACTCTACGCAAACGTTGTCAGAACGCACGCCACTCTCGCTAGTGCCGCTAGTAGCAGACCTGCAGAGATCTCCCCCGTTTGACATTTTATACATTTTTGTTAAAAATAACAGAAAGGTTCACACTTAAGAGAGCCAAACAAAGGTTTTCAACTGAAAAGTGATTGTGGGATTGAATTACCCTTTCATTTAAGCAAGTGAGAAATTAACAGTAGGTTAACTCCAAATTTCGCCTCAGTGCCAACTCGGTTAACCCACGTGGCCCGATAAGCATTACAATACTTTGTGTACGCTTACATGTCACGTGTTGCATGGAAGGCGGCATTAGGTCCAAAAGGCCCCTAAGCGAACGGTGAAAACGCCGCTGGTGCGGCCCCCTGTCTTACCGTTGAAGTCGAAGAAGTAGGAGAGGCGGTTGGCGAACATGGCGCGCTGGCAGCCCGTCATGCTGTAGCCCAGCAGCTCCTCGGGGTCCCGGCTGAACGCCTCGCCCGCCTCTGAGCCGCTCACGCCGATGTAGACCCCCGTCCTGGTGCCGCGCAGGGCCGTGGGGTTCAGACCTGTCCGACAACACCAGACACAACCACACTTGGTTTTTTTTTACCTTCTAAACCTAAACTTTCAACGAGATACTTTTTGGGGAAATGTACTTCAAGATTTCTTTGCAAAAATACATAAGAAATATCACGTTTATATCGCAACTCTATTTTTTGTTGAATATACAACATAAAGTCGTATTTCATTCTATATTAGCCTAAGGATGGAGCCCTGTCCCTTTCTACTCCTCCTCCTCCTCCTCATCTCTTCCCCTGCTTACCTCCGTCCACGATGGCTTCGTAGGAGACCTCCAGCATGAGCCTCAGCTGGGGGTCCATGGTGTGCGCCTGCTTGGGGTGAACCCCGAAGAAGGTGGCATCGAAGCGGCTGATGTCCTTCAGCTTGCCGTTCCTCTTGGGAAGGCCGTAAAGACCTGCCGACAGCCAATCAAAACAGGGTTAGACCCATATGCTCCCTCTCTTTGAAAGCTGCAGCATTCGCATGGTGGTGGCATCGTTTTTAACGTCTTTAACTAGGGGTCGGGGGTCACCATCCCGTTGGAGGTGGGTCACGGCCTGACAAGGCATAGAACACTCCAGAGAGAACACACTAGAATTGTTGAATTGCTTTGATGAAAAGATCACCAGTTGCTCAGAGTTTTCTGAGTGTTCTGTGTGGCAGCTGATTCACACAAACACACTGAAACTGTATTTTGGGTCCAAATGAAAAAGATCCCCTGATTTAAAATATATGAATTGGGAATGGACTCATCTAGCTTGTTGTATTTTGTTGCAATTGCATCATGGAACGGAGAGGTTCCAGACTAATTGCACTTTGCAATTCGTCAGGCGATGCCAGGCTATCTTTAATCCATTTCTACAACGCTAAACCTGTCTTTTCTTCTTGGGAAAACGGACGCAAAATGAATAATTCATCTTGAATTTGACCCATGTTGCGACCTAGTTAAGCATATGCAGAACAACTCTGCCGGACAAGCAAGCAAGTTGTCCTGCCGGGGTTTTCGGTACCCGACCCCCGCGTGAGTCACACGGTGCAGAGCTATTCACACGGTGGAGAAAACAATGAGCTCCCCACCATCACGTCCCGAACTCTCCATCGCTATGTGGTGTCACTCGCCCCACACTGACCTCCACTATGTCCGCTCAGACACCCTGCTCTGGCTTACTGCATTTGGGTCTCTCTTTGTCACTCTCCCCTGGTCTATAAGTGTGTGCGAGTGTGCGCGCGCACACGTGCGCGCATGTGTGCGTTCCAGGACAGAGCTCTTTCTACAAATGAAAGAGGACATGGGATGGCTGCCAAGCAATGCAGAGAAGAGTTTGAATTCACAAGAAAGTAAAAGAACTGAGGAAGTGGGCTTAGGGGAAAGGAAGGCAAAAAAAGAAGGCAAAGTAGATTCTTAGTTGGGTAGCCAGGCAACCAAATATAATAGGGGTTTTGAAATAATTATATCATAGTGTGAAGACTTACTCTTACGTAATACTCAGTTACTCAGTATTGCATATTTGTATATTTGCATAGTGTTCATTCGAACATCAAACATGAGGCTACCTAAACTATTTGAAAAATGAGTTACTGAGGGGAATGTTTGTTTCACATCACTATGGTCAATTTAGAAACCTTTTTTTAATACTGTATATGGGGGGTAAATTACAATAAGTGTAATTCTGAGCTACTTGTAGTTATCCAGCATAATTCTACATTGGCAAACTTGTATACTATATCCCAAAGCAAATACTCACCACTAGCACTACTACTCTGTTTAGAACAAGCGTGAAGAACAGTTTATTCTTTATTGTGATAATATTAGCGCATGTAAAACTGGATCAACAGAAACACGTCACTTGACCAACAGGTTTATGAGTCAAGTATGGAATGCATCTTCGCATCCAAATATGAGGTACTGAAGATGAATGTGTAGTTTACCTTCGATACTAGAGGCAGAGGCTAAATACCGGATTACATCATAAAAATGAATCCAAACGTCAACGTATACCCTGAAATCTCTATATTTGACCAGAGTTCTGTTTTCTTGAGGCAAACCTTTTCATTTTTCTCAAGTACAGGACGCATGCGTTCTCCACCCACTACTGCCATTTCAAAAGTCAAATAGACAGGTTTCCTGTTTGCTCTGTTAAAATATCTGTCAATTGGCCTAATAACAATAGATAGGGAATGATGATATAGGGTCACTTTAACTTCACCAGATTGATAGCTTGTGGTCACGTCATCTGCAGGTCACTGACACACCTTTCAGGGTACTAGTGACCTCACTACGGATGCAACAAAATAAATTAGGAAATTGCATCAGACTCGTGACATACTTCTTTTTTTGTAATCGTTATTGCCGTCCTGTTATTTGATCTTATTGTTGAGTGTTTCTTACCGGGCTTCCAGCGCCTGTCGTCCTCCGTTACCATGTCAACGCCATTGAAGAGGTTGTGCCAGAACTCCTCCAGGTTCTCCGACTCGGGCAGACGCCCGGATATCCCCGCTATTACGACCTCATCCATGATGGACCACTGGGCACATAGGGTACGAGGATGGGGAAGGACGACAAGATAACGTTAGGAGTTTGATAGAGGAAGACAGCTATCCAACGAGGTTTATGGTCAACGGTGCACAAAAAAGATAGTCGTTAAAGACACATTTGCCAATGTAAACCAAAGACAAAAATTTGAAGAAGAGCAGAAAATTAGGGTAGGGCTGTCTAGACAGAGACTATCCCTTAGGGGCAAGCCTGCAACCCCCTCATTGGTCAAATGGAAAGCTATGACTTTCTAAAGCAATGAGTAAGATACTGACGGGTGATATAAACCCATGTTATTAGGATTATTACAGAGAAATCTTTGAGACAGATATAGTTCTCGTATCACTAAACATTAAGACTTTAATAGGTATATTAAACCTCATTATGGATCACTTTATGAATCTATATCTAATGATCTCCTCCGTTTGTTACTTCTCAGTAACAACGCAATCATAAACCTTTACCCAGCCCATCAGCCCAATTTGTATCTTAAATATGCCAAACCAAATTTGTCGTCTATGCTCAGATTAGCAAGCTGAGCTCCTTCACTACATGCATGAAGGAGCATTTACAGTACACAATGTGGGCCAGCCACAGCCCCCCGTCTGTGTGTACACACATGAGAGCACATCCGTATCTCATTGTCTGCGAGATGTGTACGGGTCTAGTGTGCTTGCGTGGTAAGCAAGTGCACATACTCAGTCTGGATCTTTTTGTCCCTGGTTTCTGGGACATACCACCTACCCTCTGTCCAGTCCACCAATGACATTGCATTACGTTTAATTGAGGCTGGCTGACTGGGTGGGGGGTTAACAGGGTGGGTGATGGTTTTCCCGGGTGCAGCTGTGTCTTCTGCTGCCTCTTATTATGAAAGCAGACCAGTGGTGTTCACAATAATCCACTTCATTCTACAAATCAGAGTTGCAAACTACAGCTAGTACCATAACACATGGCTGCTTTAAGGCCTCCCAAAAACGAGATAAACATGAACAAATACAGCACAATTACAAATAAGGCTTACTTGAGGCTATTTGTCATTATGTATTGCCTTCTCGTTAAGTTTGCTCTAGAAGTGTTTTGGTTTGGTGGTGCATGTGTGTGTCTGGCCTTCTGACAAGACATGCAAGGCGAAAGCAGGAAACTCGATCCGGTGTCACACCACACCACATCACGCCACTGCCAGCATGTCAGGAGGGGAATGGGAGCAGTGTGACTCAACATAACTGCCGAAGCGCTGCTAACTCCTAATGTACACAGATACCGGGCCACTAAAGCTTCACCGGCAAACGGTTTCATTCACTTGTCGTCCACGCCTTCGAAAAAGTATGCCATCCACAAAAATGAGTTAGCGATTCAGTTGTTGTTGGTCAGCGTATTCCTTGAAAAGAGTAGGGAGGAGCGAGTCAATAAAATGAAACCACAGGATGCAGAGAAGTACACTGGTTAATACAACAAGCACTCTCACTGGCTGAAATTGGCGCACGGTGATGTCACTAGAAAATGTCTTTCTTCCATGCTCCAACTTTACTCTCTAGGAAATTATACACAAAGTATTGTGGCAACTGTATTGATAAGAGTGTTCTGCAGGCCGGAAGAGATTTGGTCACCTGCTGAGGCCTCTGGGTTGTGGATGATTACTAGGGCTGATGATACAGCACCTTGATGGAGCGTGTGGCTTTGCTTGACCCAGATCACGCTGCGCGTTCACCCGCATGCTGGTCGTTTGTCGCAAGGCAGCGTCAACGTCCATCGTGGGACACGCGGTGGGTTGGAACAAATCTACACACAGTGTGCAGTAATGGTCTCCCATTTAGAAAAACAAACGTGCTTACTTCTTACTTCTTCCCCTGCAGAGACCAACGGACTACTACAATCCGGGAACTACAAATACCCTAGTCTGCATAAGAACTGTGCGTTTTGACTACCATAACATTTACATACAAACCGTTGGGCCAAAGCAGCCCTGTGTTGCAGCAGCTCGTACCTCCCACCAGCTGGCGGTGGGTACATTGGGTGTACCTCAGCGTGTTTTCGACGTGTTCATTCCATTGCTACATTCCTACGGATAAGCATGGGCAGTCCCTTTCATAACAGGTGGCCCTTGTCATATTTATCCCATCACGTATGACCGCATGGCACCGTGTTGCACACATCGAACAATCCCTCATTCTTCTGAGTTATTCGTAGCCCGGCTCTCAAGAGTTGTGTCTCCAATTATCATCTGAATGTCCTGTGTGTATCTTTGAGGCTGTAACCGTGATGAAAACCTATTGAAATAAGCCTGACCGAGAAACAATATAAAACCAGAATGAGGCTCATTAAAAAAAGCTAAACGAATGTTCTCACAGTGGCTGTTCCAAGTTAATCCAGGCTACTGATCACAATAAGTCATATTTCAATAGCCACCATGCCTAACGCCGTCTTTGTCAGGTTCACCTACAGGATGCACCGGACAAGATGGGACTTGTTCAGGCCTACACCTGTACCTTGCTGTTCAGAAGTAACCACAGTTGGGTGTGCAGTAATGACAATGATAAATTCCACATATGTACTTGTGCTGCCGGATATATCGATTCAGCTAGTATTGATCCTGCGATAAAGTCCATGTACTTTCGTGGGATCATTGTCATTTGAAAAAGACAGTAAAACAAAGGATGCTGTGTCATTCAGTTAACCTGGGAATATCTGACAGAACCGCTTGGAAAAATAGCCGGTCCCCCCCATCCACCACCTCCCATCTGGGCTTGGCAGGCGACTAGGAGCTCTGCAGTCTGATTTGCCAACAAGTCACGTGTGTGAAGGCTGCTTTTGTGTCCCTCATTGGAAATTCCTCAACCTGGCTCGAGGAATGGGCCTTGATCCTCGCTCACACACGAAGGCTAACTTTTTTTAAATAAGCAATAAGGAACACATTCATCGACTGCAATGGGTTGTAGCACACACACACACACACACACACACACACACACACACACACACACACACACACACACACACACACACACACACACACACACACACACACACACACACACACACACACACACACACACAACTGAAAGTGTGGTTGCCAAACACACAGTGACAGCACACTCTTGTTTCGGCTATCTCACATATATCACTGCATCTCCAACGTAACAAACTAATTGTAAAAGTGGCCTCTTGTCAATCGTGTTTGGCTGAAACCCTATGACCCAACTATTATCGCAGTCTGGCCATGGTCCAGATGCGGTTAAGACGTACAGCTGAATCGGATATCATCAATATCATACCTCAATAATACACAGATATAGAGATCTACGTTTACATGTGGGATGTTAAAAAGAGATTCTAAATAACAAGTAGGGGATTAAACTCAGTTAGCTACAACGGTCGGCCATCAGTCACATGTATCAAATCAAAGGTGATTCGAAATTACTTGAACCAACCACCACTTGAACCAATGGGAAATAATGTCAACGCATTTTAGTGTACAGCCTAATAATACGTGCGATAGGGCTCAGCTCCTGACTAGCAGAGAGAAAGCGGTGTCGCACACGCGTGGGAGCAGGGTTCTTTTCAGTACGTAAATCAGCATCTCACTTCCGAGAGCCGGCTGGTTAGGGCGTACACTATGCAATAGCACTTCAAATCTGTTGAACTTAAGGTAACAGATGGCTTTAATGCCGAAATTTAATTTCATTTGTCCAACCATCATTTCGATTTTGCTCAGTGTGAAGAACAGTGGTGACTGCTTAACATACCTGTTCAGATTGGGCGATGTTTTACTGTCCTAATAATTTTTTTTGGTACAAAAAGTCAGCACTCGATTGGCATCTGTTCCCCAAAATAATCCCTTTTATCCTCTGACGTTCTAAAAGGGTTCTCCCGGCGGTTGCTGGGATGGAATAGATCTCTCCAGCCGTATTCTCACTAGCACTCCCAATTTCTCTGGCTTCTTTGAATCGCTTTCTCTGATGAATTTAAATGTCTCACACTGGTCCTGGCCACGACACATGGGCTGACAGGTTGGTTGTACTCCCAGTCCAATGAGAACAGAGGCAGTGATGTCGGATCCAGCCAGTGATGGGTAGCTCGCAGCACGCCCCTTAAGTCAGAGAGAGGAAACCGAACCTCCAAGACAGGGTTACTGGAGTTCAGTCCCACTCTCAAGTGTGGCCCCGCCCCCACCAAACGCGTGGTCTCGCGTTTGGCAACGCCTCCCATTCTCTTTGTATTGTACACAACATCGCGGGGGCAAGGGATTGTGGGAAGTCTCGCGAGCGCAGCGCGCGTTCGGCACGATGAAACGTCGATTTACCTACGGCATGATGTCGAAATGCATATGGCGCTTCGGAATCGTAATCAATATTAGCTATATTATTTATTACAGCAGATCGATGAAAAGATAAGCAGTCTATGGTACTTCTGTTTGACTTTTCTTATAACAAAACTCGGGCGGAAAATATGTCAAGGTTATGTTGGCTTTAGGAATCAAATGTGATTCATTCCTAGTCTTTGTGAGTCATTCACTTGCATTTATTAAGCAGATCAATACAAGTTAATTTACCATGGCCACCTGTGCACCATCCTTTCCATTTTTTGGACAATGTTCCATATTTCGGGGATTTTTTATTAAGTATGTTTTGGGACAGACGTTGGGTTATAACGTTACATCTCTTCAAAATGAAGACATTTTCAATTTTCAGTAGTTTTTTTTCAAGCCATTACAAACTATTATGTTTTTTTAGTTTTTTTTTTTTACAATCAGACATAATATAAAGTAGTATAACTTGGTTGAGCGGGGGGACTTAATATTGGTCCATAAACTTAAAATAAACAAGATTAACAAAGAATATGTGGAGCCGAGCCATTTAGCTGTGTGGAGCCTGCGCAAAAACAGAACACGTGGGTCATCTAAATATTTTTGAATGATGTGCCGCGCGGCCAATCCTAGAGTGGGAGTGTGCATTTTTGTCCAATCAAAGAACTCGGAGGGCGTTACTCGGAGATGGGATGATTAAAAGGCGGAGGCTTTTACCAGACTGGTGACGTAAGAGGGAAGGCTCGTCTGACTGTCGAGGTAACTGTAGTTCATATGAGAGATACCGTGATGTACCCACAGACTGCACTAAGGAGCCTACTGCTTGTTGACTGTCCTAAAGAGCTAGAAGGATGTGTTTGTTAGAAATATCCCGTCAAACACTCCAACAACAGTAACTAACCAGGATTTATTAACACATGCATTTGTGTAACAAGTTTGCATACAAATCCTTCCACATTTATATTGATTTTGATTAGGCCAATCAAACATATGATTCTACAGTTTCACATAAATACAAGTTACAAGTTACAATATGTTACAAGTACAGAGTGACAGAAATAGCAGTTATTGTTTCCTGAAACATTAAAGGCAGGAAGACCGTGGGGCACTCATTAAATGCATGGCATTCTTTTTTCCCTCCTGGACAAGAAGATGGCCAACAGCCATTCTACCACAGGTGCAAAGCTGTGTCAGCACTCAGCTGCTTAACATGTGATGTCCATTTGGTTAAGGACATCACATGTTAACCAGCTGAACACCAACACACACAACCAACCCCTAACTATTAGTCTTTGATGTTGTAGTTCCTGATTTTACCGGCCCTGGTGGTGGTGGGTCCAGCCGTCTTGCTGGACTTGGCTTGATGTGATGTGGTTATACCGGGCCTGCTCCTGTCGGGGCCAGGGGCCACGCTCTGGCTCCTAACTGGAGCCTTGATGCCCTGCAGCCTCAACTGGGAACCTGAAGAAACAGGGCCAGCAGGACCAGGGAAGTCTGGCCTCTCTGGCTCTGCTTCACCTACAGTGGAGATCAAATTGACACAAGTGTCTGAGAAGCCTACCCTCTCTAAACAAAAACTTCAACATCACTATATCCCTTTATCACAGAGACGAGACGTCCTTAATACATTACATTAATTTAGCTGACACGTTTATCCAAAGCGACTTACAATAAGTGCATGCAATCATAAAGATACAACCAAGAAATTGCAAGAATCAAGCGAGTGCATATCACTTGGCCACACCCCCAACCAACCATTTATATCTTGGGCACTTCCCCAACCAGCCAAAGATCACCTAGTGATACCCCAACCAGCAAAATATCACCTAGTGATGCCCCAACCAGCCAAATATCACCTAGTGATGCCCCAACCAGCCAAAGATCACCTGGCCATGCCCCAACCAGCCAAAGATCACCTGGCCATGCCCCAACCAGCCAAAGATCACCTAGTGATGCCCCAACCAGCCAAAGATCACCTAGTGATGCCCCAACCAGCCAAAGATCACCTAGTGATGCCCCAACCAGCCAACGATCACCTAGTGATGCCCCAACCAGCCAAAGATCACCTAGTGATGCCCCAACCAGCCAACAATCACCTGGCAATACCCCAACCTCCCAACTATCAACGGGCGACACTCCAACCAGCCAATGATCACCTGGAAACATCCTTACCAGCCAACAATAACCTGGCGACGCACCGACCAGCCAACCTTCTAGCTGACCTAGCAGCTTGCATACAGAGTGACTGACCGGCCTTGGCTCAAACACCCCCCCCAACTGTACGCGCCACCTTTACAAAACGTTCTTAGTGATAAATAAATAAAAATGACCTATATATAATTACTATTGAATCTCAAAACATCAATAATGTTTTATCTAATAAATAGTAAAGTTGGGAGTTGGGGCGTAATCTTTAACTAGCTGCAGGGGCCTTGCTTCCTGTAGTCATTCTGGGCTAGAGTTCCACTCTTTGGCCAGACTCCAAATCCACTCCTGCTTCTTCTAGACCAGAGAACGTTCAGCGACAAAGGCAGACTGGGTTCCTTTCAAAATAAGTAGGTCAATAGCAGGATTTTTTTCATTTTAGGAGTCGTGTAACAGTGGTCACTGATCCCCATTCTGATCTGGTTGGGAAAGTGTTCCCCAGAAGGTAATCTTTTAGACCCTGACATGGTGTGTGCAACCACACACATTAGGCAACCATCATGTGTATTTCGCATCTCAGAATAAAATAAATTGACCTTTTTCTTGACATCACAAATGTTCCGAGGGGGTGGGTGGCACAAGATACCGTGTTCCCGTAGAACGATTCATTTCATAATCTCAAAATGGCTATTTGAAATCTGGTTGTGGCAATATTGAAACAAAACATCGTTTCAAGAGCATTTCTGAAATACACAAATACAGTACCAGGATTTTACTTAGTAATATCGATCTATCTATCTATATCACTATCTCTATATATATATATATATATGTAAATATATATATATATATATATATATATATATATATATATATATATATATATATATATACTATACATAAGAAAAATATAAGAAAATCTTTGTGTTTGGAATGAAAACCAGGAATGGAACAAGGATGTGGGCAGAGAGGTGAGCAGCTGAGCAACAGGTGAGCAGTTGAGCAACGTGTACCTTCAGTGAGCAGAGTGGAGCTGAGGTCCCGGTCCAACATCTGCCACACCTCCTTCAGAGATCCCTCCGTCGCTACGGACGACAGCAGGGGGCCGGAGGAGCTGGAGGGCGGCTGGGATCCGGTGTCACCGCACAAGCCACCCTGCGATTGGCTGCGCAGGTCCGGAGGGGTGTCCATACTTCTTGACATCTAAAAAGGAGCAGCAGACACAAAAGATGGGACAAACTCCCAAAAAAATGCACTTGTATAAATATATGCCTTTTTATTCTACACTTTCTGGTTATTTGTTGGCGTTTGTCTTTTCGTTAGGATAAACAGAATGAATGACACGACCAACATGTAATGCTGTGCCTTTTAATTCTCATCCAGAGTAGGAAGAAAAATGAGGCTATAAGGTAGTCACAGAAGTCTGGGATCTTGTCAGACTGATGCGTTATTTAGAGTCAGTCACCTCTCTCCTGGTGGTTTCCTTGCGTCCCTGACCCCAAGGGTTGGCAGCACCTTTTTGACTCCCATGTCCGCCACTGTCGCTTTCAGACAGGAGCGCCCTCACCATGACAACGGACACCCCCTGTTCCCTCTGAGCGTACTGCAGCTCCTGGTTGGCACACACACACACACACACAAAATCAGAACACAGTGCCCCCTGGTGGCCATAGAGAACAAGGACGACCCAGGAGAGTCAGATCCACTTGGAACAAAAATATGTGTAAGGGTGGAGGTGTAGAAATACATTGTTTCATAGAAAATAACATCTAAGCAATGTATATCTTTTTGCAAATAAAAAGATTTCTCTGCAGTGAAAAACTCCAGCCTCGAAGCGCTGCTACACCGTCATTACTGAATAAGCAATCAAACGATACTTAATGAAAACACTGATATGAGTTCAACCAAACAATGTTTGATGAAAGCACTCCACGACTTGGATGGGAGAGAGATCATTCTGATCCAAGCTCTGGCAATGAAGGATGGATGGATTTAAATTTGACCAATAGAGGACACTCCTATCTTTTCTCAAACTCCTCTAGGTGTTTGTTAACATGTGTGCTGGGCTGGGGTATCACCTGTGTGGTGAGCTTGTACTGTAGCTTCTCCAGGGTGGACAGGTGGTGGTCCGGCTGCCCCCCGTCTCTCTCCCCTGCTGGGGACTCTGCTGCTCTGACAGAGCATGGCCCCCCTGTGTCTGGAGGACCCAAACGGTACGTTAGAGGTCTCTCAATAGGAAAATCATGATTCAATATCAGGAGTTTAATAATACCTACATAGAAAATATATTGTAACGTAGGGATGCACAATTAATTGCATATAAATAGAAATCGCGATTTTGGCTGCTCCAATTAGCTAATGGTGAAAGGTAACAAATAAATACGGACAGTTACAACTCAGCAATTGCTTTATTATTAAAAAAAATCATATACAGTGGGCACCACAAGATATGAATTGAATCGATAATCTGTGAATAGCAGTAAATAATCGTAATCACAATATATAATCACAATTATAATTGTTGTCATTATCTTGCAGCCCTAAACGTCTAGTGCAGATGTTGGAGCTGGTTTGAGTGGAGTACTGTCTAGTTGAATCCAGATGTTGGAGCTAGGTGTGAGTGGACCATCGTACCCTCTAGTCCAGATGCTTGGAGCTGGGCATGGAGCCTGTTACCCATGGCGATGAGCTGCTGCTTGTCCCGGGTCAGCCTGGCTATGCAACGCACCGCCTGCTTCAGCTTGGCCTGCAGGACCCCGTCACCCCTGCCGACACACCCCGCCCCAGGCGTCAGACCCCCCAGGGAGACAAGCTGCCGACGCAGGGCCAGGTTCTCCTCCTGGAGCTGTCCCACCATCTCACTCTAGAAGAGGATGACACAGACAGGACAAAGACAGTGAGGTAGCGAGCAACACAGGAGATGCTGTACAAACATGTAAAACGTGGATTAACATGGCTAGTAGCCGGTGGGGGGGGGGGGGGGGGGGGGGGGAGACAGGAGACAGGAGACAGAACAGGGGAAGAGTGGATGGAATCATATCTTGAGGAAGGGAGAATGATAACAGATCATGAATAGGAATATAATGAATTTAAGTGACGTTATATACAGATCTTTCTGCAAATCCTTTCAACAGTTTCTTGAAACAAATGTCCTACATGATGTTTAATTCGTAACAAAACAAAGTATTGTGATTCATGCATTGTACTTACTGTGTGCAACAACTTCTAGCTTCCATCTATGCATTACAAGTTATTAATTATACTTTAGACTCATGAGTATCATGATTCTGTTACCTGTTCGCATACAATGGGCTCCCTCCTGCTAGCAATGTCCAACTTTAAAGCAGACACCTGTGGTCAAAACACAGTAGAACGAGATGAGTCTGTGGACATTTAAAATACATGCTAATAACATACTAATCATGTGACCAAACAATAAAAATAAGCCAAAACTGGAATGGAACTCAATAAGCTAGTGACCACTCTAAAGCATGTCCATGTCTTGAACTGAACAGCAAAGTTAACGTTAGCAAGCAAAAGTGTGAGTAGGTCACCTTAATAGTCTTCACAGCAAAACACAAAATAGGGAACTAGGAATGATGCCCTGAAACGGCAGCCTCTGCTGTTGCAGGAACATCCTATTAAGTTCATTAAAGGGGTCATATTACCTAATAATAATAATAATAATAATAATAACTATTATTATTATAACAATAACTATTATTATTATTATTATTATAATAACACAATACTCTTTTTTATACATAAAAAAAAGACTATTATTCACTCAACATGAAGACTAAATATTATTTACCTGGTTTCCCAGATGAACTGTCTCCAGGTTGTTAAGAATGTGTCCTTTCTGGTACTCCTCCTTCTCTCTCCTCACCTCCTCCAGCTCCATCTCTACTGCAGCCAGACGCTGCCTGAGACCGGACTCTGAAGAGGCCCATTTAGACTTCTGATTGGCCAGTTCCAGACGTAGCCCCTCCCCCTCTGCCTGCTTAGCATAGCACTAGAGGTCATGTGAATGAAGTGATGGAGAAGGCGATGGGGGAGAATGTGAGAATAAATATAACATTCAAGACATATTCTTAACCCTTAACAATATTCAACTTCTTATCATTTACTTTTCCACGTTTTTAATAATGGCTTAACACCGGAGTTACACCGTTTATCCTGGCACTTCATCTGCTACATGTGCTTATAACACATCCAGTTGCTACCGTACTGTTAACTGTCTTACAGTTGGGTTCCCATACACCTAGACATGAACAAAAATGCTATTTGGCATATAAAAATGAGGTGTTCTAATACTTACATCTGTCCGATGTGGCATAATAATTTTAAAACAATAATGATAATTTTATGCTGTAGTTAAAATACTCAGTGCAGTTTGCAAAAATGTCATATAATGTTCACCACAACGTCTTAAAATCCCGTGTTATTGTAAAACCTGGTAATCGTCAGACTGAACAGGAAGTGCTGGGGAAGCTCCTAGCGCTAGCGGCGGTAGCTACCTGTTGTGTGAGGCTGGCGATGCCCGACTCCAGGTGAGCTATTCTCACCTCCTGCTTCTTCTGAGCAGCTCCGCTAGCTACCTTCTCCATACGCAGACCACCTTGGGAGGAAGGCACGCGTGCACACACACACACACACACACACACACACACACACACACACACACACACACACACACACACACACACACACACACACACACACACACACACACACACACACACACACACAATATTTAGCGTGTGTCAACATTTACAAAATCAGACTGCTAGACGGTTAAGTCCAATTAATGTTTAGAGCTTCTCTTTATATAAGGATTTGAAATGTCAGTGGGAGTGAATGAATGGGAAATTCCCTTGAGGAACTGCAGCCGTTCAAAAAGGGGGCGTTCAATGTTGAGCTCTATAGTATTCCCCTATCTTTAACCTCAGAACATCAATATAAGTGGCGCCACTATATACAACAAAGATACACAACACTGAGACACTCGCATACAGATATGAGTTGTTATGAATGTTGAGACGTCCGTGTCCAAGGCCCTACCGATGGTTTCATTGAGTGAGCGAATGTGGTTCTGCATGTACGCGTTCTCAGGGGCCACAGGGGCCAGCCGCAGCTTTGGTGTCTCTGTTGTTGTGGTGGTGGCGCCCTCTAGCTGCTCTTCCAGCTTCCTGCAACGTGTCTTCAGTTCAGACACTTCCTGCTCCAGTGCTCGCGTGTAGTCTGGCGTGCCTGCAGACCGCACACAACCAACATGTAGTCACCATGTTGACATTTTAGAACAACCAGTAAAAAAAAAAGAATATATATATATATAGAGGAAACCTGTATTATTTTTATTGTATCATGTGTATGTACTTTATAGAACATACCACTGTTTAATAACAAGTAACAAAGGTTAAATTATTAAACTATACAAAACCATGCCATGATGGAAAATCCTCTGATAGTGTTTTCTGCGCTTTTGATTTCTACATTTTCAAACATTCAGACAAATTTTCTGGAAAAAGACTACAAACAAATGAGTGAAATCAGCTGAGCTCAGCATGTGACGATAAAGCAGAGCAAATTCTTGTGTCATTCATTGCAATAGACTCCACTAACCGCACCTTCTGGCCTGGTCGTGTCAGATCCTCCAGTAGGGGGCGCTGTGTGCTCGGACGACGCTCTGGGCTCTGCCTGGGTCCTCGTGCTGGTGGCTGGCTGAGGAAGAGGGGTCCTGAGACCCTCCATGTCCATCCTCATCTGGGCCACTACGGCCCTCAGGCTGCTGTTCTGCTCCTGCAGGCGGGAGATCATCTCCGACACTACAGGACTGGGGCCCACCAGGACACCCTGCCAGGGACACGAAGCACCGCACGGATGGAGTGGACCTTGTTAGCAACTCCTCTGGATGTGTGACTTCAATCATCACCCATTTCTTACTACACTCCAATGGAAATCTTGTCTAATGTGTTACTTGTTGTGAATTAAGAATCTGACCATGCTGGTTGGTGCACTACTACTGGTGTACTCTAACTGCAACTGCTGGTTGCAGTTAGAATACTAATACTAAAACTATTTTTAAAAAAGAAACTACAATCATGGGGGGGGGGGGGGGGGGGGGCAGTAACACTAAAAACAAATTTGGATGAAAACCCTCCAATATTAGCTAACCAAATATAATGAATAGTATTTAATACATAATGTAGCCTACATAATAAGTCCTATGAGCTTGAACTCTTCCCATGAAACAATATACAAGACAGGAGGAATTTCCTGGAGAGCTCAGAGTGCTATTATAGAAACATAATTAAGTTGGATTCATATTGATCGGTACGAGGATAATGAAAAGAGGCATATGAGCCTGAAAGAGCCGGGACTCGTCTAGCTGCTCACTCAGCCATTACGGATGAAACTGATCCAGAATGTTGACGCACACAGATGCTGGTCACAATACCTCAAACTTAATAACGACTCTAATAATAATCATCACAGATCAACAGATAGATCATGTATCACCATAACAACAGACGAAACCAAGCCATGTTTAGCCGCTGTGTTTCTCAGGGGGGGAACAATTGCAACAAGGATTGAATGTAGTATGAATAATTCTCCAACTGACACATTATTTGCAGTCATTTCCATAATGGTTGCGGCTTTAGGCCAGGCTGGCTCTATTACAGTACGACTACATTCAGACCAGTGGCCTCCTCAGACTCCTGTCTGCTAGCTGAACCATCCTCCTGGTATTCTTATGTTATTACAATCATAGCATCCAGGGGTAGCTTTAGTCCCAGCTCTTGTTCTCGC
The DNA here is from genome assembly GCA_026745465.1 of Lota lota. NCBI lineage: Eukaryota > Metazoa > Chordata > Actinopteri > Gadiformes > Lotidae > Lota > Lota lota. Next base: position 2,573,168 of record JACYXH010000410.1, on the reverse strand, counting down.
CCATTAAAACCAGATTAGCACTATCCAGTGAAGATACGACACTAGCAAGGAGAGCCAAAGGGAAGACGTGTGCAGTTATTCTAGGATAGATGAGTGAGCTACACTTGTCAGGGGGCAAGTTGGAAAAGGATGGATGGATACCAAGTGAGTGATTGTGCGTGCATGCGTGTGTGTGTGTGCCTGCCCCTGGGCTGCGGGTTTTCTATTTAAGGCTTTAAATAGAAAACATAATGTTGCAGATTGATTATAAGCCAGGGAGAGATTGGGTAGCGGTGCAAACGCGCCTCACTCAACACAACACAGTGTCAAGTGACATTACAGGAAAATCAAACCCACCGTTTGAGCTAGTAGCCTGCCGTTAACATTTTATAAATGCCTTCTAGCGACATCTACTTTTTACTTATTTAGGGTCAGGCTTTTGCTTTCTTCATTCACTATCAGATTTGGGGGGGGGGGACGACGACATGCAGACATGACAATTAAAACAGTTTTGTAGTTCATGTTGGTGTGTTTGTAGTTCCTGCTGGTGTGTTTGTAGTTCCTGCTGGTCTGTTTGTAGTTCCTGCTGGTCTGTTTGTAGTTCCTGCTGGTCTGTTTGTAGTTCCTGCTGGTGTGTTTGTAGTTCCTGCTGGTCTGTTTGTAGTTCATGCTGGTGTGTGCTGACCTCCTCACCTGTAATGCTTGGTTCCTCTCCTCCGTGACGGCTTGCAGCAGGACAGAGGCCTCCTCCAGCTCCCTGCCTCGCTCCTTGAGCTCTGCTTGCGCCTGGCAGACAGACGGACGGCCGGACAGACGGCCGGACAGACCGACCACGTCAAACAACCAGAGACATTCACTCAATAACACCAAAATGCAAACCTTCATCTTGTGTGTGTGTGGTTACCTGGTCTCTGGCCTGTGTGAGGCCCTGGATGAGGCCCTGGCTGGTCAGGTAATGCTGGGTCTTGGTCTCCTCACAGCGCCGCTGCCAGTCCAGCTCCACTTGGATACGCCGCTGCTCCAGAGCCTCCTCTCGCTGCAGCCCTGCACTCAGCTGCTGCTGGAATCTAACAGGAAGCAGCATGAAGCACATGTAGGAGCATGAAGCACAGGTAGGAGCATGAAGCACAGGTAGGAGCATGAAGCACAGGTAGGAGCATGGAGCACAGGTAGGAGGAACATGATGCACAAGTAGCAGGAAGATGAAGCACAGGGAGATCAGTACATTTATATGATGATCAGTGATTACTTCTCTGTTTCCTGGCGCCTCTTGTCCAGCTCACTCTTCAGTCTGGCCTCCGTCTCCTGCGTGGCCAGCAGCGCCGTATCCCTGGCAACCGTCTCTTTTGAGGCCTGCTTGATGTATTTATCCCAGTTGCAGCGGGTCATCTCCAGTTCTCCGTGAAGCCTGTTGGAAAAAAAGACACACACACACAAAAGAGGGTTGTCATGACATGGTATGCTTATGTAATCACAGTGACCACATCACTCAATAGAGCTGAGACCATAAACACACACCACCCATGGTAGGATTAATATAACAGGGACAATATAAAAATACATCTCATTAAAGCTGCTGTAGGTAAGATATAATCATAACAATAATACATAACCCTAACCCTAGATAATAAAATCTAAACACGATCCCATACCGTTACATCTCAATTATAAAAATGTACAAGATCAAGAAAATGTGATGTTCAGATGTTCAGATGTTGGACGGGTTTTGAACCCGCATTGAACATTTTCATAAATATATTGCGTTTAAAAAACACAACAAAAAAACCAAGTATGATATTTTGCCAAAATATCGACCAAGGACTCCCCTCAATGCCTCACCTCTCGATGGTCTGGTCTCGCTCGGCCAGCGCCCTCTGCTGGTCCTGAAGCTGAGCGCGTGTCTGCGCGGCAGCAGTCTCTGCTGCCTCTGTCTGGCGGCTGAGGGCCCCCTTCTGGGCCTCTAGAGCCCCATCCCGCTCCCGAAGCGCCCGCTCCAGAGCCTGGTGCCTGAGTACGGTCAGTTTGTGGATTTGTGGACTTTTTTTAACTTGGCGGTGGTATTCATTCTGCAGCGGGCGGCGGTATCAAAGGAGTAAGAGCAGTTTGTATGGCAACCGGAAGGTTGCTGGTTCGATCCCCAGCTCCTCCTAGCAAAGTGTCGAGGCGCAAGAGACCTAACCCTTACTGCTCCTGACCAGCTGGCTTTTGCCTTGCATGGGTGACAACCCCAGCAGTGTATTAATGTGTGTATGAATGGGTGAATGTAAGGCACTAATTGTAAGGTGGCTGCAGGTTAGACAAGCTTTATAAATGCAGTTTACCATTCAACGGCTACTGTGCCTATGTGGAGTATCTATGGCCAAATCTGTTTGTATAACACAGTAATATATTGTACACCATTTGATGGATGTTTCCAGCCAAAGTCGTACAATACCGTGAGTGTACCATTCTTAGCAAGGGGTGGGATTTAAACTCTATCCCTTGCTCTACCAGTTGAGCTGGATAGGAAATCGAATCCATAACCCTGGCAGTCAGCCCAGCGATTACAATATCCAATATTACTGCCCTTAAATATGAGAAAAATGTACTTGAAGGAATAACGTTCACAACGTTGAGCAATTTTCAGATCTTTTTTAACAACTGATGCTTTAAAAATGTAATAGGGACAATATTAACCATTTCAGAAAAGGGTCCCCAGTGTAAATGACACCTTTGAACACGTTCACTCAAGTGGATTGGCTGCATTAGACTGTGTGATGATGAGTAGTGCAAAGGCAGACAGAGATAAGCTGAAATTTGTCTATTTTCAGACAAAGACAAACCCAGAATTCAGTAGTTTAATTATGATTGCAATTTTTTGGGATTGTCAGAGAGAGTAGAATCTTTAGTGGCCACACAGAGCCAATCAGCAACTGCCGTTAGACAGCCAATCAGCAGCTCCACTTTCATCATTTGTGCAAGATACAGGCTAGCAGTCTGTTTAACAGCATTCTTGTTATATTCCTGTTAACGTAAATCCTGGTTTTGGATCAAAGTCAATATTCATTTCATTTCCACTTACTTTTTAATGTGTACCTCCTTTTCTTTTCCTAGTTTGGCCTCCATCCTTTTCAGCTGTTTCTCCAGTTCCTTAATCCTAGTAAACATATCCACAGTCAGGAGAATGTATAGTGTTGGTACCAATCTGCCGAGACAATGGTTATGAGTATGCGGGTCAGGATTCGTTGTAAAAAATATCTGGATGTTTCACTGTATTCATGGTGTCACAACCATGTAGTTACATTTCTCGAATCGGATTCAAGATACATAAATACATTGTTGTGACACCATGAACACAGTGATAACATCAAGATATCTTTACTGTCGGTGAGCTATCTTGAAACATTGGAGTTAACGGTGTACATTAATACAAAACACAAGAAGACAAACACCACTGAAGATTAACGGACGTCACAATACTGCAACAAACCCTCAAACACGGTGAGTCCTCCACTTCAGACAACGACAACAACGTTCACATATCTCTTAAACATAACAATGGTTGTGTTGAGAATTGAGTAATGAGAAAGTGAAATGCGGGATTTCTCCGTATTGTTATTATCTTCTTTTAGTCTTTTTATCTTGTGTAAAGCGTCCTTGGGTACCCAGAAAAGTGTTCTAGAAATCAAATGCATTATTATTATTATTATTTATGGCCCTAGTTGTTAATCCCACAGACAGACACACGGACGGTACCGGTTGTCCCTGAGAGCGGCGGTCTCGGCGTGCTCCAGGTGTGTGTGTTGGAGCTGAGCCCGGGTCTGTCCACAGAGCTCCTCTGAGGCCTGCAGGGCATCAGCGGCCTCCTGCTGGGCCTGGGCGTGGTACTCAGTCTCTTTAGACAGCAGCTTCACCTGGACCACAGCACGCAGGCACGTACACGTGCGCGCCGACACACACACACACACACACACACACACACACACACACACACACACACACACACACACACACACACACACACACACACACACACACACACACACACACACACACACACACACACACACACACACACAAAGATATATTATTTATTACATGTTATTATATGTTTGTTTGCTGCTCAAACGTTTTTATGGCTGTGTGTTTATGCTCTTTTGCCCTCAAGGTAATGGCGAAGACATTCCTAAATAGCACTCCCGCATCCTCACTCACACACACACACACACACACACATTAAGGGTGCAGTGAAACTGAAAATGACAGCAAACAACACAAAGAGAATAACAGTAACTGCTATGCTATGGGTGATGCAGGTTTATTTCGTTTTTTCCATGCTTGCAGATTGGCTAGAGCCAGAATGAGTAAGGCCTGGCCAACAAGAAGGCTACAGATGTCCTCCTGGATCCCCAACTTTCAGTTAGAGATTAGTCTGGCTAGAACCAGGCTACCTGATACGTGTTTCCCTTTTGAGAACAAAGCACAGCTCTGTGGTTTTATGTTGCCTACGGTTCTCTTGGCATTCTCCATTCATGGAAGATTATCCTAATAGATTTACCTTAAAGAGCCCACTGTTTCAGCTGGAATTCGAAAAACATTGAGATTTAAAAGAACTCTCAGTGCTTTCGCAGCAAAGTGCCAAAAGCAGCAGTGAAAAAAAACACTTATGTGAATGTGTTTTTTAGCAGTGAAAGAAAACATGAACATTCAAAGCAGCAGAGTGGAATGTTCACATAGTGTGTTTTTTTTTCTTAATTGGGGACTTCTTTCAGTAACAGTGATACATTGGCATAAATTACTATGTGGACGATCATAAGACAAATTACCACGTTTAAAACTAAATAAAAACGGTTTTGGGTCATTGTCTGTCTTTTGCAACAGTTTACGATGGGCCCTCTGGTTTAAGCTTGGTGATGTCAGACCAAAAAAGCATCACACGTTACCATGCGTCACGGCACGGTAACATGTCATGGGAGCTATCATATTCTGTTTTCATTTGTTCATATCAGCCTTGAACTTCATAATTTGATTTACACACAATGTCAAAAGTTATCTTTATATGTAATTAACTAGAAAATACACTACATCTACAGTAAGTTCATATTCTTTACTGCATGTTATAATGTGGTATATGTCTAACTGTTATGTTATAATGTGGTATACATACAAGCATGAGTAAAGAAAGGTCATAAGATTCACAAGAAACAATATCATTAAATTCTACATAATCTTTGTGTTTTAAACCCCTTAGTCCCTCATTAAACCCTCCATCAACACTTAGAAAGCCTGCTTTTCAAATGCTTAAAGGCAGAAAGGCATCACAGAAATCCATCGGTGACACATTGTGGTCCAACGAGCCAATCTGTTAGCGTTGTGCAAATTCAGTAAAATTACCAAATCTTTTGTACAGTCTCTACTCACGTAAAGCTACACAAAAGCCCTCGGTTGGGGGTAAATATGCATAAAATAACGTCACAGAGATAGGTCACACATAATGATAGGCCACACACTGCACTGTCGGTTATTGATTTGATTTGACTAAATGAGGACAAAAGATTGAAACCCTACAAACATATCTACACACCGGTGGAATGAAATATAGGGAAGATTACATAGAAGCATATTGCAAAGTATACCTTTTCAATGTAATTATTAACATGAAATCTAGATTGCGATCTGCAACGTAAACACAAACATGCTCATTGCAAGACTGGAGACATGCAAAGGTGAATACAGGCATGCGTGCTCGCACAAGCACAAGCACACACACACACACACACACCAGACTGATGCACATGTACCTGGATTTCGTGAGAAAGTAAGACAGTGCGCATTTCATCCATTCGCAGGTTGAACTCGTGCTCTCTTAGCCGGAGCACGCTGTCAAAGTCTGCCGTCATCTCCTGTAGACGCAGAGGAAGAACTCAAACCTGAAACATTCAAACCTGCCTACATACTCACAGAGTTGATATGTGTGTGTGTGTATATTTACATACATTTCACTTGTATAACATTCATGTTGTTTTTTTATACAAATGTTTATTCAATTATTTGCAAAATGTATTGTAAAAACAAAATAAATTCAAAAACATTTCAACTAAAAAATAAAATCCCCTTTTCAAATCATCTTAGCTCCGATATCAGAATGTAATATCTGTTCCATTACTCCTATTGTTCCTACAAGCCCAGTCTTATATCGTGCAAACGTTGGACACCAAATTCAGCTTACACACACACAGTTCTGTGACAAAATTATTCCATTGGATCCCAAAAGATCCAACCATTGCGTTTTGTTCCATTTCGGTGACAGTGAAGTATGTGCCACTATTTGTGCACCAAATTCTAGTACCAGTGCCAGCACTCAAAAGAACAAGTTGAATCCCTATCTAGTCATCGCTCTGCTTGTAGCACCTTCTCCCGTTTCCTCACAGAGGAGGTAGCGACAGCACACACACACACAGACACACACAGACACACACAGACACACACACACACACACACACACACACACACACACACACACACACACACACACACACACACACACACAGGGTGAGCCTGTTCAGCACAAGGACTCACTGGCAGGTCACGCGGAGGTCAGTGTAAAGGTCTAGCCCGTGCTAGATATGTGGCTGGCCAGCTATTTGAGGCCCTGCTAAACTGCCTGGCTGAGCACCAGCCCCACTGTGTGTGTTTGAGTACACCATGTGTATGTTTGTGTGTGTCTGTCTGTAGCTGTGCGCGTGTGTACCTGTCTCTGCAGGGCCAGCTCGCCCTCCACTTCTTTAATGCGTCGTTCCAAATGGCGTTTCATCGCCTCATAGTCTTCCCTCTGCTTCTGAATGTCACCAGCCATGGAGCTGCAGTACAGTATTACACTTTGTTAATCATAAAGAATAACTACAATTTAATCTCAGAAAAAGCGACCTCAAATATTGGATTATTATAAACACACACAATTACCACGACACCACTAGAATATCCCCTCCCATTTTATGTGCATGTGCATGCGCCTGCCTCTACATGCATGTATACAACCGTTCTCCTTTTACACATGAGGACCAAGCCGGGCCTGGCACATGTTCAAATTCACTGAACAGCATGCCAAGGTTTCCTGGGAGTGTGAACCGAGAAACACTATCCTCACCCACTGGTTGATTGTGTGCCCAGATATGCATCTCACAGACAAACTGATTTACATCTGTGAACTCTTTACAAAAGTGCTGTCCAACCTTTCCAGCCTTAGGTTTTGCCACAACCGCCTCAAGAACTAAATAAAATGACCACGGTAATACAATATTCATATGGTTACGGTCATAAATGTGCTTAGTATGTTTGCTCCTATAAATCACTACTATAAAAGCCATATTAGTTTCCATTTTAAATGATGACATCAAAATATGAATATTTGACATTGTAATATTATTTAGTATTTATAACAAAATACATATAGAAATAATCCAAATATTTACAAGCAACCCCAGGAACCTGCAGGGGGTCACATACACAACATATCAATGTAACAAGGTTTTTACCTAATTTGAAAAGTAAACTAATCGAATTGAATATGTACATGGATGCTAATCAACGCCTGTCCGGTATACTGACATCTACACTTTATCATAAGATAGTATAATACTGTATCTAAATCCAAAATGCTTTGCATGTCAAAAAGATTGGTGAATCCATTAGGAATTGTGTAAACCTGTCGTATACCATATCTATATCTTTTCATATGCGTTTCTTGTGTGGTTTGACCTTTCTATATCGTATGATGTACATGAATGTGTATCATTTAATAAACTGTAGTCTAACTCCCAAACTCACCCCTGCAGCCTCTCCAGCTGCACCCTGTGTTGGGTGACCTTCTGCTGGCTGCGTCTCAGCTCCTGGCCCCTCTCCTGGGTCTCCCTGACATTCTGCTCTGACAGCTTGGCTACCTGGATACGCAGCTGGCTCAGCTCCTCCAGTCTGTAGACAGCAGAGACATATTTCAGTGTGCCGTAGTAAAGACCGGGTCAGACAGGGTCGCTGTTTTCACAAGAGGCCATAATTATGCATGAGCATATCGCCATATCATAGCATATAGCATTTATATTGCCATTATTATTGTAATGTGGTGTACAATACCTCTGAAGGTAGTTCTGAAAACGACATCTTCATCTCTCTCGTACAACCCTTCCCGTCTAGTTACAAGTTAAAACATCTCTCTTTGCATCTTGATCTCACAAATTGAATTGAATTTGAAATGTGTAAACAGGGCCATAGAGCCTGTGCTCTCGGTTCTGCTCCTCTAGTGTTTGGACGCTGGGTCAGACATTATGTACTAGGCCTACAAATAATGATTATTACCACTTTGACAAATCCATCTACTACTCTTTCAAGGCCATGCAAATTGATTTGGTTATTTGGTTCCATTTGATCAATGGGGAAAACAAAGCAATAGACATTACGTTGTAGTAGAGGGTAGACCCGGCTCGATGAATGTTACTACCTGGCACTCTCCACAGTCTGTGCCTTGGCAGCAATGGCATCATATCTCTCCAGCTCTCTGTCTCTGTCCTCCAGCACAGACAGGTTGTATTGGAAATCTTCTCTGAGCTGCTTGAAGCACTGCCTGAGGAGAACCAACCATCACTCCTCAAATGTATGTCAAAGATATAAAGATAGATGCTAATCCAAGTGCTTAACACTTCATACTTGGCCACATCCCCGACCAAACACACATATCCCGTCACCGGGTCACATTGGGATATCGTTTTGCTTTGACTACTTTACAGGGTTATTTGGGGTCTTTGAAGATATGCCCATGATCCGAATGGACATCCGTATCTCTGCCGGCCTGTTACTTTTCTTATCCAGTTTGAAAGAACGCACAAAAAGGCTTGGTAAATGTTAAGCTACAACCCCTGACTTCAAACATGACCATTCTCCGCCCTTCTTCACTGCTCCTTAATACACAGACACCCCCTCCCGTTACTGGCCTAGTTTCTATATATCCAAACAGTGAAGAAGGAGAAGAAGAAGGAGAAGAAGAAGAAGAGCCATCATTTAAGAAAACGTTATCCAAACAGTGAAGAAGAAGAGCCATCGTTTAAGTTAAAAGTTATCCAAACAGTGAAGAAGAAGAAGAGCCGTAATTGAAGTTGAAAGTTATCCAAACAGCGAAGAAGAAGAAAAAGAAGATCAAACAGCCATTATTGAAGATGAAAGTTGAGCAAAACCTTGCCACACAGTAATGGTTGTCACTATGTGACCCAGTAACAAAGTATACTAGTTCAGTCACTGTTGGGTGTAGGGGTCACATATGGAGCTCAATGCAACACAACCAGAGGACGCAAGCAAGTGAATAGATAATACCATTGTTCATAATGGTACCTTAAGGAGGACAGCTGCTCCTGGGCATCTTTGAGTGAACCTTCCAGCTGCCGAACCCGGAGTGTCTGGAGCTCCTTCCATTCACGCTCCTTGTTGGCCAGCTGAGCCTCCAGATGCCCTGGCTCTCCGCCGTCCACCGCCTTCATAGTTAGCGAGCCTGAGATTCACCAAGGACTCTATAGATTTACAGTCATGTGAAGCGGGTGGCTTCCACACTAGTGATGAGTTAGTTTGGTCACCATCGATTCTCTATGAGCGCTGTCCTCACTTTGTTTCTACAAGACGTCACAAGGATAACTTGAACACATTCGGTCATCGGTGTTTAGCGCGAGGAGAACGCAAAGTACCCGCTGTACTTTGCTTTTTGCTGATCGTGGCCCACACTCATACATGAAACGGACGAAACATGTTCATGGCGTCGGGTTTTAAAGCCAATCGGATTTTATTTCAATGCACATTGTCGCTCAGATGTTGTTGAGCGTAACAAGCACTTCCTCGCGCTCTCCCCAATCGAACATGTTTCCATGGATACCGTCCGTCAGCCTAGTTTCTCCGTCAACTACTTCCGTTTAATTTATGTTCCTGTTATCTTACAAAGATAAATGGAATGATGTGACGTAATATAGTTATTAACGTAGAACGGTCTACCACTATATCTACGTTGTTCTTATTTCTTCTACAAATAAAATTGTAGCTACAAATGATTATTCTTATTTGTAGCTACATCTGCTACACATTTGATATTCACATTTACTGTGTAACTTAGCAGGTTGTTACGGTTGACTTATGTTGCAAAAACATGTGCACATGTGTCATAATATATATATATATATATTTTAAATAACAGTTTATTGACGATATTGTCATCACACACTACGCCACAGACGGCCGGACCTGTGGGCGTTTCTGCAGCGCATGAGAAGTAACGAAGCAGGAAAAGGGGCGGAGCTTTACACGCCACTTGTGGTCATAGATGCGTCATCGCGCGGAGGGGGATAGAGGTTCTACATCACCTGAGAGATGGATAACAACCAGTTTAATCCTCTTCCGCTCATTCAGCACGTTCCCTCACTGCGCCGGGGACAGCTCGTGAAACAAGTGGTTAAGTGTCGGAGGACGCGTGTTTGATTCCACAATCCGAGTCCCAACGCTTGCTGTCAGGTAGGCTACCTCTTCATATTTATATACATTTTTGGAAGGCATCAAGAATTAAGCTTCCTCGTTTGCCCAATGAATGGTTTTTTTAACAACTTTATTTTGCGCTTGATTGACTGTCATGGGCAGGCTGCTTGTCCGTTTAGTAAATTTGGAGCACTCGGATGTGTTGTAGCCTAGATATTGGCTAAGCGGCACAAAAATGAAAATTACAAAAATGTTTGTCATACATAATTAGGTGTGTGAGTGAGTGTGTGTGGGACAGAGAGAGAAATAGAGAGATAATTAGATAGGCGTACACATAAGGAAAGGGAGAGAGACAGAGATAGAAAAATCATGTATTTAAATTTTCTTACCATTTTGGAGCTACACCATTGTAGTGCAGTAGTTTTCTAAAATATATGTTGAGCACTAATGTCGTGTGTAAAAGTAATGGATTAGGTGTAGGCCTACACATTGTTTGTCATGTAAGCTGGCGGTGACCACGACTGACGTAAGCGGGCATCCTCTTTTTGAGGAAACACGATCACCTTGAGCATACATACTTGGATTTCAACGCCTTTCATCTCGCATTGAAAACTACAAGTGGCGTCACGTAGACCTAAAGCCTACGTGCGCTCCACAGCATCCGACCGACTGCCAGGCCGCTAGAAAATTCAACGTACGACCATAGCAGCACGCGCGCCTCTCAGCGTTCTCTCGTTGTATGTGCCTCATTTACATGGAGACACACATGCAAATACAAATCCAATGTGAGGTGATATAAAATAAATTTTGCTATTAGTTATCGTGTGTGTGTGTGTGTGTGTGTGTGTGTGTGTGTGTGTGTGTGTGTGTGTGTGTGTGTGTGTGTTTGTGACACTGTGTGAGTGACTGTGTGCGTGTGTGTGTGTGTGTGTGTGTGTGTGAGAGAATGTGAGGGAGAGAATGTGAGGGAGAGAATGTGTGTGAGACTGGTTGTCCAGTTATATAAGGGTCTCTAATTTTAGGTTGTTTAGCTGCACCGATGTCAAAAGGCTGTACGGGTTGCATTGGAAAGGTTAGGATATTAGGTGTGTTGTATGTACTGTGTATGTGATCTCTCAGTACACTTGAGAAGATCACACATCACACAGAACACTACGTTCATAAAAGTCCTTAAAAACATTCATGATGATACATACTATGCTCACGAGACACAGAGATATGATGCCATGGATCACATTGAGAAAAGCATAGGGATTAATCCAACCGCCAAACAGAAAGGCCTGAGTGGAAAGACCTGCAACACAGAACCTTCATCCCTGGTGGCAGAAGTCAGCCTCAAACCTAGTGCCTTCTTACTGTGAAGCAACAGTGCTTACCACTGAGCCACCATGCCAATAGACATTCCTGTCATAATACTTAACAAAAGGGTTAATCATATGGGAGTCTATGCACATGTTTACAATTCATCCAAGCTATTTAATCACCAGGTTCGTTTTCAGGCATCAAGGGTGTGCAGTTGGATTTGTTTCAGTTGACCAAATGATAAGTAAACGTAATTTGGGTTTAAGAACTACAGCAATGGAGTTCAGAATGTGTACATTGCTGCAGCGACTCCAAAGCAGTGTTCACAGAGGGGTTACTCTCGCTGTATCTACCGACAGCTGGGGAAAGTCAAGAGTTGGAAGTGTATGGCGAGATGCTTGGAGAAAATCCTTTTCTTGATACTGGCAACGTTATATTACCGCTAACCCATGCACCACCATGCTAGTATTTGAGCCAATAAGGGTCTAGCCTTAGAATAAATAGCTATGCGCATTACACCCTGTCAAGGTCCACAGGTCTGTAAAGCTTTGTTGAAGCTTGAGAGAAACATTCGGAACAGATGCTGTGATATAATTTCCTTCTCTCTTGATTAAGTATTTATGCAATACAATAACCGACTATCCCTTCGGGTGTATCAAACATCTTAACAAAGCTGCTTCTTGACTATAATTAGTGGTAGTTGTAAACCAGCTGGTTGAGTTATGTTAACTACAGTAATACTTGATTTATAACCAACTTCATTTCTGAATGAATAATCTAGATTTAGCCAATCTCAAGTCATTGGTAGGCCTACACTGCTTGTTAAATAAAATAAGATAAAATAAGATAATCCTTTATTAACCCATTGGAAAATTTGCAGTGTTACAGCAGCAAAAGGGATAACGCAATAGCACGAGGCATCATACAAAAACAAGATATAATGTAAAATATCAAGATATACTTATACGAAGTTGTGTTGGGTGTTCTTTAAGACTTTGGCCTTGATTGAGCATTATTACATCACGTCTTGTACTATCATGGTGACTGTGCGCTCCTTAATAGTCTGCGTTTACACATTCATGTTCCTGAAGATAAACTTAACCATTGTTTCCTGAATCAGCCTAACTGGCAATTTCCTTTTACGCAACATCCTGGTGAAAATTGTAGGCTGTACAATGTGTACTACTACTGCTACTACCACCACCACCACCACCACCACCACCCATAATTTTACCAGATCGATCTTTACCCAGTGATTTTCAGTTATACACAGACGGACTGTCTGTCTCTCTCTCTCTCACACACACGCTCACAAACACACTCACACAGGAATATAAATGTCCTTGAAATTGTACTACTGTGTAGTAGTGAATACAAAACAAAAAACAAGCTATCTGTCTGTCCACAGCTGTGACATCACCATCGCAGTCAGAGGTGCAACATGGGAGGTGTAGCACTTGACGAGGGGCCTGCGGGAGTGAAGGCACCAGACGGAGGCTGGGGCTGGGCTGTGCTGACAGGCTGTTTCGTCATCACAGGCTTTTCATACGCCTTCCCCAAGGCCGTCAGCGTCTTCTTCAAGGAGTTGATCCATGAGTTCGATGTGGGCTACAGCGACACTGCCTGGATATCTTCCATACTGCTAGCTATGCTCTACGGGACAGGTGGGGACACGTGTATGATATAAAGCTAACGCTAGACCAGGGTTGTGTGAGTTGCCTCCATCTACAGGACAAAAAACACATCTCAACATTTTGTCAATCATTTTCTACCATGGATGGTGCAATATATGCCTAATGGTTCAGCCTTTTACGTTTCCCAGAATATGAAAAGACAACTCATTCATATTCATTTTGATTACTACACAGTACTTTAGTACCGAGTTCATTCATTTGGTTTAGCTACTCAAGGGAATGTGTCCGTTTTCAATTGGATCATGACATAAGCGTCCACAGAAATATATGGAAAACATGGTGGAATACACAAAGTGACACTATTATTTGAATAATAACAAGCCATAATACTATAATTACTGAACAATATTTGTAATATATATTTTCAATTATCTATGTAATTTTATTCTATAATTGTAAATGTATGTATTTCAAGAATAAAATCCCACGTACCGCCTGCAGTACCCTCATGTACCACTGGCGCATGTTGAAAAACACTGACCTAGAGCACTGAGTGCCAAAGGAGGCGTGACTGACTGGCCACGGGCCGGTGGACAGGCCCTTTGTGCAGTGTGCTGGTCAACAGGTTTGGCTGCCGGCCGGTGATGATGGTCGGAGGGCTGTTCGCCTCCCTGGGAATGATCCTGGCCTCTCTCGCCACCAGTATCTTGCACCTGTACCTGTGCATCGGAGTCATTACAGGTATGGTGTTAAAGATCGCTGCATGCATGGCATTAAAGGCACTTAATAACGTGCACATGTTATACTCAATTATTTTGAACGCATTCTGTCTCTCACCCTGGTATGTTTGTGTGTGCCACCCTTACACATCTCTCTCTGTCTCTCTCTCATTCTCTCTCTAAGGACTGGGTCTGGCCCTGAACTTCCAGCCCTCTCTTATCATGCTCAACCGCTACTTCAGCGAGAAGCGTCCGCTGGCCAACGGGCTGGCGGCGGCAGGCAGCCCCGTGGCCCTGTGCTGCCTGTCTCCGCTGGGTCAGTACCTCCAGTACCAGTACGGCTGGAGGGGCGGCTTCATGATCCTGGGGGGGATACTCCTCAACTGCTGCGCCTGCGGGGCCCTCATGAGACCCCTGCTGCCCCCCAAGACGCCCAAAGACGTGGAGGGCAAGGTGAAGGAGATCCAGGAGGAGAACCAGCAACCCGCTAAGAAGAAGAAGAAGCTGCTGGACTTCAGCGTGTTCAGGGACCGGGGCTTCCTCATCTACACGGTGGCAGCTTCCGTCATGGTGCTGGGGCTGTTTGTGCCGCCCGTGTTCGTGGTGAGCTACGCAAAGGAGCTGGGCAACGCCGACACCAAGTCAGCACTGCTGCTCACCATCCTGGGGTTCGTGGACATGTTCGCCCGGCCCATCTGCGGTGTGATCGCGGGGCTCAAGTGGGTGCGGCCCCGATGCGTTTACCTGTTCAGCTTCGCCATGATCTTCAACGGCTGCACTGATATCATCGGCTCACAGGTGAGGCTAAGGTTATATAGTTCAGCAGTCTCTTGGGGCGGTATTGCAGCTCCCGTGCCATGGTTATGCTACTATGTTTACGGCAGTAAACGATTTTTGGCAAAATATTTCAGAGAAACCGTTCAATTCTGACAAAACTTTGAATGTACTCCCAGGATGTAGATGTAGATCGTAGTATCGATAGTGACCACCCTAAGATGGCAGTCAAAGTATCTGCCTTGCTGCAATCTCTTGCTGTTCTCCCCACAGGCCACCGACTACACGGGGCTGGTGGTGTTCTGCATCTTCTTCGGCATCTCCTACGGCATGGTGGGAGCGCTGCAGTTTGAGGTGCTCATGGCCATCGTGGGAACAGAGAAGTTCTCCAGCGCCATCGGTCTGGTGCTGCTGATGGAGGCCATCGCTGTGCTAGTGGGGCCTCCCGGCGCAGGTCAGGACATACATAAAAACCTCTTCATTTACATTTGTACAATTCAGTCAAATTGTTGTATTCACTTGCAGTGCTTGTGGTCATGTGTTGGAGATAAGTCGACCCCAAAAAACCAATGCAAATAAATAAATCAAACTGATAACACGTAATGGACTACTACTAGTACTGCGAACGCTAACAAAAACTCTCTCGCTTTCAATTCCAGGGCGTCTGTTGGACGCCACCCACAACTACATGTACGTGTTCCTGCTGGCCGGGTGTGAGGTGGTGGTGTCCGCCTTTATCATCTCCCTCGGGAACTTCTTCTGCCTCAAGAAGAAACAGGAGGAGGAGCCCCGGCTGGAGATGGCCATGAGCTCCTGCGAAAGGGAGGAGCTTAACCACGACGATACGGGCTCGGAGGACGGCCCAGGGACGCAGGACGGAGACGAGGGCAAGACGGTTGGGCAGCAGGAAAAGATAGTGAAGGGCTTAGCGGGGGACATCGACGGAGAGGTGAAACCAGAGAAGGGTGTATGAAGTGAAGGACACAAGAGACCGAAGGGAGGAGTTGACCTGGTAAAGAGGACATTCGAGGAGAGAACGCCAAGCGCCAAGGTGTGAGAGACACGGGGAGAGAGAATAAAATTTCACTGTGTGTTCTGTTTTGTGTTCTATGTTAAGAGGTGTCACACTGTAACAAACACACAAAAACACAAACACACCAGGTCACTAACTCAACTCACATCTGCACATTTTGGGCAATTAACATTTCCTTGCTCATTCAGTCTTCCCTCAGTGGTCGCTTTTTCCTTTTCTTTTTTCTCATTCTGTAGCGCTACTTTTCCAATACTGTTTTGGCGTCAACTTTTCTTTTGGAGGCGTGTGTGTTCATTCTGCAGAACCTCGCCTGTAATGTTGTCACGTTCAGGGTCCACTTGTGAATAAGGCTGGGCATTACGGTTAACAACCAAAGTGTTTTATAATCAGTAGTGGGTTCTGTCCACTCCTGTGGTTAGTGGTCAATTAGCTTGCCACAGGGGAACTACATGCTGTAGTACTGCTATTTTGCCACACGGTGTGCTATCAAATTGTTATTTTGCAGTGCAGTGTTGTTAGTATGTTGTGTCCAATTGTGTCTAGTAAGGCATGTGCTGATCAAACCTAAATTATTTTCATAACTTAATTCCTGTATCCCGTATCAAGTTCCTCTAAATTATTGCACTTGTACTGCTGCTGCTGTTGGCCTAATATGAAGTGTGTGTGTGGTTGTGTGTTTTGTCATCATTTGACATTTGCAAGGAACGTTCATGTGGTCTGGTTAGGACATGACAATTGCAATGCACAGGAGTGTATTTTACTGTTCAACGTCAATGACACGATACACATCGGTGTTGAAATATCTAATAACTACGTGTGTAGGCAAAGGTTGTAAATGACAATAAACAGGTGACACTCGTCATCGTAGACAGTGAACACTATAATGAATGGCTATAATCCTTCAATTCAAGACCATTGTAAGGAATATAAGGGCCTTTTTGTTCATATTGAACTGCACCCTATTCAATGACCCATCGGTAATTGGTTAATGGGGGTTACCCCATGTTACCAAAACAAGTAATCTCTGCAAGATGTGCTTTAAGTGCACAGTGCAAATGAACGCCAGCTTCGACTGCCATAACGGGTTACAGTTCATGATTCCTCACAAAAAATATATAATAGAATAAAAACGATACTTCTACATATTCCGTTTTTATGAGTAAGAGCATATGTGGTTGATGTTGAACAAAAAGTGCAAAAGGGTACAAGTACTTAATTTATTTACAGGTTTTAAAGTACACAAATACAGTGGCAAATACAAAGAGAAAGTAGATCTTACGGAGCCGGTACCTTGGATAAACATAATTGTTGCATGGCCGGCCAAACTGACCACGTGTCAAAATAATCCCTTATGGGGAAGAATGAAGAGCAGTGAGGCTCAATTTCAACAGGCCTCCCATGGTTCAGGACATGGTCCGAAAGGCATAGAAAGCTTCAGGAGACCGGCTGGTTCCGATACAAGTCCGTGTAAATACAAACGCCCTTCGCCCAAACTAGTTTGCTGGCTTAAACCTGTCAAGTATTAGTAGTAGTTCTTGACTCAATAGAAGTTTGTGAACAATACACTTATAATGCTTTGAATGCCCGTCTATGATTAACCATATACATGTGAGGCTTATCAAATCCCTTACAGGATCTTTTCTCCAAGGAGAAAGAAATAAAGATTCTGACAATGACTTTCTGGAGTCATTTTCTTTGCTTGAATAAAGAAAATCTAAAAGATTCTTGTTAAAAAGCAACGAGTGCTTCGTCCTCATCCATTTAGTGGTGAGATAGCTGTGGCATTTCTTAATTGATCCTGTACTTATTCTATGTGCAGGGACGTAACCAGGGACTATACAATACTAATGTTACTGGGTAAGTAAACCCCCAAAATCTTTCTCAGTTGAAAAAACTGGCGCCCCTCACACCTACTGCTACAGAAGCCAAAGTGTTCGTTTTTTTCTAAAACCTTTACGACTTTCCAGATGGCATCTTTTTGAATCTCATGGGTGGAATTTTCTGCTAAAACAGGGGTTTACTTATCCTCTAAATGTTGGCACCACCGGTTAACTTTTGTGTGGGCAAATGGTTTAGCAAATCAATTGCTAGATTATTGTTACTTTAGAATCACGGCTAGATTCCTTTTCGTATTGCAAAGTTCAGCGAGCACATTGAATTACAAAACGAGTCAGGCTGCATTCTAAGTACATTAAGAAAATAACAATTTGATTTGCTACATTGTTTCTCAACATTAATTAACCGGGAATGTCAAACGGCAAGGCGCTCTTTACAAGACTACATTAGTTGGGAGAGGGACAAAAAATGAAAACACAGAGGACGGGGCCTCTGCGTCCAGGATGTTAGTTACAGCCCTGCCTATGTTGCTTCATGACGCATCGACGACAAAACTACTGGGGGTGGAGCCACTTGTATCATGACGCATCGACAACAAAACTACATCTGCATTTTAACCCCAAACACCAGCCAACTTGCCTGGATGGAGCCGAGATGGATGCCTTTTTATTCTTTTTTTTTTTTATCTAAACCTATAGACAAATAGGGGCAAAAAAAAAAAAATACATGTACACATCTATATTACAGATATTTCACAGCTTAAAAATCATACAAACGAGGGAATGAAAACGTAGATCTGTACAACAGTGAGCAGACATCAAATGCAAGTGTCTTAAATGCCCCCCGGGCTCCTTTTTAAAGTGCACTTCTCTACGACCGGACACTGGGAGCGGGGAAAACTCATTCGATGGGTGAACCAAGGTGGTGGTGGTGGTGGTGGTGGGGGGGGGGGGGGGTCGGCTGGTGACATCACTGACCGTGAGATTCCAGATTAAAAAAACGAAAAACGGTTGATACACGTATATCTACCACAACCCAGGATACCAATAAGAAGACTTGGTATGTCAGGAATAGAGTAGACCGGTTAGCTTTACCTCTGCGCCTGACCGTTGGCAAAACGAGGGGGTCCTAAAACATGCAAAGCAGGATTTGTTTTCTCTCCTATAAAAGGACATAGCCATTGAAAAATATTGCACCAGCAGCTGCAAACAAAACCAAACAAAAACTGAAAAGTGTCCTGGCTAGTAGTTAATGTGAGGAAATAAAATACACACCGTCAAAATAAAAGCATCACACCTCAAAATCTTCCCATAGGAAATAGAAGCCGCTGCTTCCACTTGATTTAAGTTACTGCCAAGTAAAAAAAGTAAAAGCGTGTTATTCATCGGGTTATTTCACGTTCAGTAGCAGTAGGAACAGAACCGAACACACACACTTCATGAACAGTGGTTCACGAAATGTATGCGTTAGGACAAATAATGAACAGTTGTATGTTTGTGTGTGTGTTACAGGTTGACCAGACCGGGTCTTAAGCACAACTGGAGGTGGAAGGGACCACCAGCATGAAGGGTTCTGCAAATCTTCTCCCGATAGTAAAAGTGGACACAAGAGAGCAGTCCTTTATGTCCGCAATATATTTATCAAAATGTTTGCTGTTCTAGGTCTAGCAACCAAGACCAGCGACAGTGAGGGAGGGTGGAGACGACAGGCTGTGATCTATTCAAAGGGGAGGCAGGAATATCTGAAAAGCGGGGGGGGGGGGGAACACGAGGCCAAGAAATAGATCAGAGACAGACATTGTGCCGAGTCAACAGCTGGCTTCAAATGAGAGCTGGAGTTAGCAGTAGCAGTATATTTGTGTGTCGTCTGATTGCTGCTACATGAGCAGGGTGTGGTCCGCTAGCAGAGCGGGTGGGGGTGAGGGGGTGGGGGGGGGCTCATCGCGGAGCTAAAGAGTGGAGACCGCCCGGAGTCACGCCGGCCACCATCTGGAGAGAAAACAGACAACACCGTGAATGTGAGCAACATAGCAGCTATTAGCCGTTAAGTCAATCATTCTAATTAAAGGGGGCCTATTCTGCCATCCAAAGGCTTACCGCAGTAACTACATTTTTTGCGAAATTGAGTTATAACTAAAAATGAACTTCTTGAAAGGCCTCTGTTTTATCTTGTAACAAAGTTTCAAACTTCAATTTTGCTTTGTGTTATATTAGTGCAATATGCCTTATATACCTATAATCCATTTGGCTGGCTAGTTAAAACACTTTAAAACCCTTTTTCTCAGTTTAACCCGTTGCGTAGTTACTGCTGTTACTCTTTGTAGGGCAATATTGTAGACCTGAATTATTGAAACGTCTGCCAAACTATGATTCTGAAATGCGTACTAAAACATGATCTACAGTATGTTATCCAGCCTTGAACGTTGTAGACGTTCCAACCTCTCTCCTTGTTGATTGGTCTTTAAGGAGATTGTACAGAGATTTCGGCATTTTTTATACATCTCATTTGGGAATTGCACAGCAGACGTTTCGGCTTCCTCCTAAACATCTTGGAGTCGCTTTGCCGTGCAACATAAAATACCGTCATTAGTGTCCTGGATCATTTTGTAGACCAGGAAATGCTTTTGAGGGGAACCACTACTGGCTCATATCGAATCAGTCCAATTTACTCTGAGGCAACTGTACAGTAGGTCTACAGTGAGACGTTGCAGGATTTCAAGTTTCCCAGTGACCATCTGGAATATTAACCAAATGAACACCAGGGTGTGCAAACGCAAGAAACGCTTTCTACAGTAGCACCCCTTTAAATGGAAAGAAAAAATTAATCAGGAAAATAGACAATATATCAGTAGGTTGGTAAGACATCTAAACTCAAGACATAGGATGGGTAAAGTCACACCTTTGATTTGAAGTTATACAGGGATTTATAATAATCCATACAATCCTAAACATTTTGTTGAGTGCCATGCTATGGAGTTGCAGTGTGCCTCATCATGCACATACTGGTCTGGATACAACATGTTCTGTATAAACACATCTACGTTAAAACAAGCCAAGGCAGGGGCTGTTGTGTATCAACACGTGGTCTGCACATCTACGGTATAAAAATGCAAGGCCTGCCTTGAATGCTTTTTGTATGCTTTGAAGCCAGGCCGTCATGCGGGGAGTGCTAAGCTTTGAGCCGGCATCAAACCAACAGCACATGCAACAAGCCACAGCATGGATCAAGAGGGGCACGGGTTCCACACACGTGGGGAAGGGAGAGGGTCACGGCTAAGGCTTTGATGCACTGCAGTGCTTTGTTCGCGCCACTTCTAACGGGGTTGCCTCACACCTGAGAACAACGTCCGTTTGCTACTGGCTCACCGTAGATCAATGAAAATGGATTTGATGGGAGCAAAGATGATGTCATACAATCAACGGGAAATATGCTCTTTGATTGGCTTAACTTTGAAAACTTTAAATGACGTATGGCGACAGACTACTCCTCTGCTGTTTTACTGTATATTTGATGCCCATCGACTGTGGTCTTTGCAACTGTGCTGGTTGTTTATGTGTCCAACATATTTATCAAAAGTTGCATTAAAGGACAAACAAAGCCAAAACACCCAGGGCTTGGGAACTCATTGCCAGACGTCACTAATGGATAGTAGATTTGAACATTGTGCAAACATTGAACATTTAAATATCGGTGTCTTTTGCAATTGCAATATGAAATCCTATGACATCGGCTGCTGCCAAACACACCCAAGTCTAATAGGAAAAGGGAAGTCAGGCTGCCTGACCTGCAGAACACTCAACCCAGGTTGCAACACTAAAAACTGGAAGTCTTTTATAGCTTTTACCAAGAAGCTGGAACTGATGTCACATACAGAAGGTAAATTCATTCTGTAGATGAAACGCTGTAAAAGGGCCTTCCAGCTGTGGCTTTAAACCCGTTCAGAGGAGCAGGAATGAAGCCCTTGCAACCTGAAGAACACTCTGAAGGCCCGGAGACAGCCCCGGGGACGTGTGCAGAAGAGGAGTGTTTGAGCAGTGCTTCAGGTATGGGACTCACCCAGCGCGGCTGCCATCACACAAGGACTTGGTGAGCGTCTACTTGGCATGGTGCTCGTAAGGAATGCTATTCTGAGGTTGGGGGGGGGGGAAGAGAAGGCTGTATATGTCAAGTCAGAATCCAGAGTTAATCCGACCAGACACGCCCGGTGAGGACTAACTGCAATGTGTCTTTAATGTTTTTCGGTCCATTCGGCTGTCTTATTAACCTTTTTCAACACATATAGGGTTTCTCCTTTTCAAAAAGGTCCTTTTGACTGACAATGAGAAAAAAGTATTCTTAAGAGCTAGGGCTTCTGACACCTCCACTTATTTTGACGACCTAATACGCAGATGGAGTCCCATTCCTGCTGTTGCTTTAGTGTCTTTTAACCATGTTAGGGCATTCCTCTTTCCTTTCCAACGCAGACAAACTCTGCATTATACCTGGGCCTGTAAAGCCCTTTGAGACCAACTGTGATAAAGAGAAGAAACCAAATACATGGCATGGAACATTTGCATGTTGTAAAAGCAACTGAGCTGAGGCTGAACACTGACATAGCCACGGTGTGTGATCATTTATGTGCCTGGGTGTTTCCGAGCCGGCGCAGAGCCCGGGCGGAGCGGCAGGCGGGGCCCGGTAGCTGCCGGGTGAGGGAACACGCGTACCTGTGAGGTGGACATGCGGGAGGCGTCCTGCCGTCCCGTCAGGTCGGAGGAGGACACGTTGACGGGCGCACCGCGGTGGAGCCTCATGCTCACCTTCCTCTCGCGCTCCATGCCGGACACCTGGCGCGGGGATGTGTTCACTGAGGAGAGGGGGGGGGGTCAACCGTCAAACACCTGTACAGACTGTATACTCTCCTACACCTTCATACACAGGCACCGGGTCTAGAAATATGGCTGTTTCCGTGTCCCTCCCACCCACTTCCTGTGAATGAAGCACAATGTTTCTGCACCCAAATTGGTGGGCGACTTTTAAGAAAAGTATCTATAATCTTTACATAATCCTTGTGCGCTGCCCTACCTGTCCTCAATAACACAAACGCCTAACACAAACTGCAGAATATTTATTTGCATGTTCCAACTTCCTGTCACTGTCGATTAAAGTCCCTAACAACCGGCGTTCCACACTATATGAACCTCCCGTTGGGTCTGTAATGACCGTTATGGTCATACACTGACCGGTGTGTGAGGTGGGTGTGAGGGGCGTGGGGGGCGCTCCGGCCTCCTGTGTGCCCCGGGGCCTCCCGGGAGCAGCAGGGATCC
Source organism: Lota lota (assembly GCA_026745465.1). Taxonomy (NCBI): domain Eukaryota; kingdom Metazoa; phylum Chordata; class Actinopteri; order Gadiformes; family Lotidae; genus Lota; species Lota lota. Next base: position 2,550,109 of record JACYXH010000410.1, on the reverse strand, counting down.
CTCGGGCCCCGGGGGTCCTCCCGTGCCTCAGCCGGTCCTCTCGGTCACGCCGCTCTCGTTCCGCCTCCTCCGCAGCGCGATTGGCTCCCTGAGCACATGGCAAGAAGGGTTTGAGGGAAGATACTTTCAAAAGAAGAATTGGATTTGTGTAATATTCATTGTGAAAATGCATACAAGACATTTATAAGTTGGGAATACCTCTATTCTGACGGGTGGATATTACCATAATCGCACCCAAATAATACACACAGCGATGTTATTTATACTCACAAACTTGAGCATGTTCCAGTCAAACACATAGTCGTAGGAGAAGCCCTGTCGGTGGAACAGGTTCCTGAACAGCTGCCGCAGGTACGAGTAGTCTGGCTTGTCGTCGAAACGCAGGGAGCGACAGAAGTTCAGGTAGGTGGCAAACTCGGCTAAAAGAAGAAAACAAAAATCAGGCAAAAGCCTTTAGGACTCAAATTCACAGTCCTAAAATGTGATCTTTATGAAAGACCATTCTTTCAGGGCCAGACACTGTTGTATCCTGGTCCAGTCCAAGCAACACCGCACATACAACATGTATATTCAGGATGAATCTAAAGTTGCACTCACAGGGGTATCCTTTGCACAGAATCTCGATGGGCGTGGACATCTTCTTCTCGCTGATGCGTTCGTACTTCTGCCTCTTGGTGGCGGCCTTAAGGCCCTGCCAGGGCAGAGAGCCCAGGTTGAAGTACATGAGGACGTAGCCCAGGGACTCCAGATCGTCACGACGGGACTGCTCTGTAGGGACACAGCAAACAGAAAAAGGTAACTATACATAACTCTTATCATATCAACAACAATGATCCTATTCTACACATGACAGGTGTATGAACATTTTGAGCTGATAACAAGACATTATAACACTTGATTTCATACTTCCATGGCAAAAACAAATGAAAGGAACACATGTAATTTCCCAGTAAGTGACCAGAGAGTGCTAAAAGCTACTCTACCTATCCCCAGATGTGTGTTGATGGAGGCGTAGCGGGCGGTGCCGGTCAGGTTCTTGTTCTCGCGGTAGGGGATGTGCTGGTGCGTGCGGGCATCGCGGTACTTCTTGGCCAGGCCAAAGTCGATGATGTACACCAGGTTGCCCTTCTTGCCCAGGCCCATCAGGAAGTTGTCGGGCTTCACATCCCTATGGATGAAGTTCTTGGAGTGGATGTACTCAATCCTGCTTATCTATAGTGGCGACAGAGAGAGGCAGAGAAGTAAGGCATCAAGGTTCATTGTACAAGCAAGTCCTTAAAGAGGAATGCTTAGCTAGAGAGTATTGCTTCACAGCAATAGGTCTGAAACAGCAACTTTCTGCCAAAAAGCACAGCCAATTTGGACCATTAACGTAATTTTTCAAAATCCCACCAATGACAAAGAAATGGTCCCGTGTTTCTGTGATTCTTTCTCAGAAACTGTTGATTTCCTAGACTTTATGTTTCACAACACGTGAAGCAGTACTCTCCTATATTAGAAAACAGGAATACACAGGAAGAACATAAAGCTATTACTAATGAAATACAAGACTATTATGTTGGCATTTGTATCCAAAGGTTTCAAGATCCATTCTGAGCCAAATCAAACAACCAGCATATGTACCACACCCCAAGACTGGCTTGCTAGTTTCATTCTACATGCGATTTAATAATACCATCACTGACAAGTCGGCTGTAACATCACCATACACAAATGGAAGAGGCCTTGCCTTTATCAGTCTAAATTCATTACTAATTTATCACTAAGCAAGTAGTATGATGGCTGTCCTATGCCCTTTGACCTTATTTTGATAACATTCATTTGCCATTTTATGACACCCACATGACGCCTATCGCTCTTCTCCGCATCCAGGGAAAAGGAGCTCTGGGGAGTCCCTCAAGGTGGTTTCCTTTCCCCACTGGGGTTCATACAAGATATGAGAACATTCAGGCTCTCTAGGGCTGTGAACAAGACAGCAGTTAACGGGAAGTGATATTTTATTAAGGCCCTACCATCTGGTCCGCCAGCAACAGGACTGTCTTGAGGCTGAACTTGCGGGAGCAGAAATTGAAAAGGTCCTCCAAACTGGGCCCCAGCAGCTCCATCACCATCACGTTGTAGTCGCCCTCCGCTCCGCACCACTTTATTATTGGGATGCCCACTGCAGGTGGATTGAGAGGAGAGGGGATCAATGGAGCAAAGCAGTTACATTCATTAGGATATCTATATAAAACCTCAGTCAGTAACGCTGTGCTCAGTTATTCTGCACTGAATCACTTTATACTTATTAAAATATTAATTATATTTAAACCTCAGGCTATGAATCACCTTCTAAGATAGGGGATTATCAGCAGTGGTGATGTTTTACATAGCGCAGCAGTTGTACAGGAGAGTTATGCATTGTGATGGGAAAATACGTGTTTGTGACGCGACGGCTCACCTCCTCCTTGCATCATCTTGTAGATCTTGCTCTCGATATGGAGCTGGGGGTGCTTGGTTTTGACACATTCTAGCTTGATGGCAACCTCCTCACCCACGGAAATATCAGTGCCTGGGATCGGACACAAAGGACAGGACACATGGTATCATTAGTGCTACAGTAGACAACAGGACCAGGATTGCACATGTCAAATATCCAATGAGAACTGAAAATATGTTGTAACTATACTATTGAAGGCAGTTGGGTTTCATACATGTCGAGACTAGTAAAGGCACATGATTCCTAAATAATGTGAAAAGAATTATATTATCAGCCAAGAGATCGACCCACATTCTCTTCTAAAATCTCTACAAACACTTATGGAAGGTTGCGTGGCTGAACATGTCAAGGCATATCCCTGCACAACAGCCACAAAACAATGCAGGAAGCTGACTAATAACAAAAACTATAAAGGCTTCCCGGCAGATTGGCCTATACAAGCTAATTTCACAAAACCCGACAGACAACTTAGCATGACAACCCAATGTGGGGAAATTAATCCATGACTCATTCATTCAAAAACAATGTTCTCGAATGAAAAACACCCCAAAGATATTCAGACCACCATAGTCTGGCTTTGAAAAACTACTTAAATTCAAGTATTTACTTTCTGTGATAAAAAAAAAATAATTACACACACATAGGCCTACATAAAGACCACAACCAAAAGCCCTGGTTTACATTCACAACAATGGACCCAGTTCACAGATCCGTCAATAGTAGGATAAAGTAACTTCCTGTTCCTGAATTTTAACATTAGGTCAATTTTATTTATGTCTGTCACAGGCTCAGCATGGTCAATGTATATTTACTTGATTTGTTGTGTCCATACTGGTACACTGCTATACCTAAATTGAACAGACGCATAATTCATGTTATGAGATACATTTGGGGGTTTTTTTTCGAGAGAAGATCCACACAACCCAAAGTCTGCTTTCTCTTCAATGCAGGAAAGCCACCAGTGGCAATATTTACTGATCAGGGTCCTGACACCCCACACCCCTGTGTGCAATCACTCAACACGCGGCGACTCATTTCATATGTGTGCAGTTTCATAAACCCAACTGCAATACTCAGAAAAAAGGGGAACTATCAAGGTTCAAGCTGTCAATACCCTCAACACAAACAGATACACAGACAGACGAGAGGAACCTCTCCCAATGATAAGAGGACGTGAAACAAAGAACACACCACATAACAATGCTCCATTCTACTTGTAATTGCTGTTGGTTTAGTACTAATTTTGTTGGTTAATGGTTTTATAATTTAGCACAACAGACATTCGTACGATATCGATGTAATGCTTTAAAAAAAAGCCACTTTGTGTTATAGAGTGTTAACAAGTATAAAAGTATCAAACTTTACAGGAGGAAACAGATGTAAGATAGCCGGTTTGAGTCTCAGAGTTACACAACACATGCTGTAATTCCGGAATCTCAATAAAAACGTAAGCATGTTGGACTAGCACAGAGTTTCAGGAGGGTGGAGCTACTGGCCTGTATCGAAAACAAACGTCTACAATGACAAAAGGTCAGTAAGACTCCAAGCAGACGCCATAGATAAACACAAATGTTTTGGAAACACAGTTCTATAAGTCACCTTACATAAGGGAGGGAAACACAGCTGCACTTTCAGTTGAAGGGTCCCCAATGTAGGTGTGCTTGCTTTGTTTGTTTTATCAGCTGGTCTACTTTAATACCCAAAGACGGGGACAATGCTCCAGGTTTCCCCCCCCCCAAAGAAACAATATATTTTGCTGGGTCAACATTTGAAACTGGAACACAAACATGAAAGTTATTAACAAGGGTGATGTCGTTCATAATGCGTTCCTTCTATTCACACACTAGTTAGTTTGCATTAGGTGGGGCAAGCTTTGAATAGTCCGTTTATATTTAACGTAACGTTACACTTCAGTAAATAGTCGATGTACCAACACAGTCTTAGTCACAGATAACCATAGTGCATATGGCGTATAGGTCTTCATATCATGTCTGGGATGAATGTGGAAAGATAATGCATACAATAGATGACAGACAACACTATATAACTGAATGTAAACATTGGTTGACTACATTCATTATTAGTACTATATTTGAATATGTTAATTTTAACGTCACTGTGAGGACTTCATGAACTGGACAAACTAGTCTGCACAGTATTGGTTTGAGCGAACACTCGTATGATATCTTAATCGCATTTAACTGATTAACAGTGGTAATCTCGCATAAATGAGGTACTCCAAAAAAATTATATAAAAAAAAAAAGACTTGGCTGCAATTGCCGGAGAACATTAGAGATCTGCTTGGCTTGCTTGCTAATGTTTTCTGCTGCCCTTCAGCACCGGAATTAGATGACAGATGGCAGGGAGCAGCAAGCAAACACTGTAGGATTGGATCTGCCTGTACGGGGTTAGGTATTCTTGGTGATTCAAATCCAGATCCTTAGCATGGTCAAGCAAGAACTAGCCAGCCTAACGTTAATCTACAAAACGAAAACGAGCTACCGATCATGAACAGTTCCTTAAACCCTCATAGTTTGTAAACCTGTAACACAGTGACAACATATAAGAGTGGAGGCCGTTAACGAAGTGATATCTGTCCTACGATACATGCACCATAGTAGGACACATCCGAGGTGGATACATGGGCGTTTTTCTGGGGACTAGGTTAGGATAACTAGGATAGGATGGGTGATGACTAGCTGAGGAATGGGTTAGGACATGTTATGACAGGATTAGGACTATGCTAGGACTAGGTTCCTAGCTTGCCTTACCTAACCTCCTTCGTGTGGTTTTCAACCAGCATTAACGTTACGTCAACTAAAGGAGCCAAGTATGAACATTGACCAAACTTGATTTGCATAGCCAGTGCCAATTCGAATGACCACAATGGATTAATCCACCGGGAAAATACCGAGTTAAATGTTTAATTTTACTCACCCAAATAAATGTCTCCAAAGGATCCGCTTCCGATTTTTCTACCCAGTCTGTATCGGTTTCCTACTCTCAACTCCATTTTGAGGTTGACTTTTTTCGTCTATAGCTTCGTTTTCTCCTTGTAAATTAATGCTATTTCGTAAATAATCAACTATATACTCGGTTACCTCGGTAAATATTTCACCTTACTGAATTGGGTTACAACCGACCCCTTTATTCACACTCCCCCTTCTCTCCAGATCCTAGTCTCAGTCTCTTCTGTGGCAGTCCAACTTTCACCATTCCGTTTTAACGGTTTAAATCCTTAAACCATCACAATATCGATATTTCCAGAAAGCCTTGAATGTGAAGTTTATGATCTGGATATTTTCAATATCATTTCCCCCTGTTTTAAGGCAGGATGGTGACGGATTATGAGAATAGGTAGACTCAAAATATCGTCCGATTCTTTACATAGGATGTTGCTCCACAGTGAAATCTGTCATATGCTTCTGACGTCACTTCCCCTAGCAACTATATGCAAATGAGAGAGAGAGAGAGAGAGAGAGAGAGAGAGAGAGAGAGAGAGAGAGAGAGAGAGAGCAAGCAAAGTGTATATAATATAAAAAGAGCCATGTGCAAATACAGTTCTTACACATACGTTATACAAATGTTATTGTATAGCCGATTATGAAACAGAAATGGGAAGTGCGTTGTCGTTTACAAACGGTGCATTTGCAAATAGAGCATACAAAGTGTTTAAACATTTTCAATTCAGAATATTTTGGCAGTTTATAACTACGACATTCTGCAGTTATTGTGTTAGTATACATGTAGAATATAAAACTGTTTTCCGAAAGTTACAGGTTGTTTCATAAATAGAAGAAAATGGCCAGCATGAGTTATACCCTTGCATTGAATGGGTCATTCAACAATACATACACTATGAGTTTAAAACTTCTATTAATTCCTCGAACAGTGTGTGTGCCCGCACATAAGATAAAGAGGTGGATTATCAAGATAAAAATGTGCAGTCCCTTCTTGTCCCCATGTAAAGGAACCACGCCCATTAGTGTAAATCGCTCTCACGAGTTTTGTGATTGGTTATATATGGACCAATCGTTAAAGCGTTTTGGCCGCTCACATGGCAGCCTGTTGTTGTTTAGATTGGGTAATCCTCAGCGCACGTGTACCACAATGCTCCTCACAGAGGTAGGAGGAGCTTTGTGCAAAACACATGCAAATAAGGGCTTTGTGTTGTCAACTAAACTAAAAGTGCACGGTGAAAGCACAGTAGTAGAGATATAGTATAGTAGTATGGTCCAAGACATCTATTGCAGACTGCAATTGCAGAATTACAAACGCAAGATGAATGTACGCCCTCTATACAACAATAGTATCCTATTCTCAGCGTGTCCTCATCTAGCCAGGCATTGGCAATGTGTTCATCTTTTTATTATGACTTGAAATGTGACTTTCCAAAAACAAAACATTAATACTATTTAGAAACAAAACACTTTTAACAACATTAATAATGATAAAGTCATGCGGTTAATATTTCTCGCACACAAAGGTCAACTTTAATTAACTGTAGTTTACAACATGTCAGACCTTTCAACAGTAAGAAATGATTCAGCAAAGTATTTGGCGTTGCCTATAGGCTATATCGATTCAAATGACAGGACCAGAGATTGGTGACATTTGAGTAGGTCAGGCCTACATGACATATTTCCCAGCTCAGTCCACTAAGCAGGTTGCCCATTCATGCGAATCCATAATTTCACACACTTCGGTCAACAACACGCAACATATCGCCCTACAAAAGGAAGATCTATAATTTTTATCATAACATTTGTGGCTTTTTAGTGTTCCAAACTCAGTTATTATTATTGCCAAGCTCTTGGTGGTTTAAACTATAAGGGGCAATGGGGACATCTAGAGGAAGAAAACAAGTACTCCCATATATGCCCAAAATACGATAAAATATGAAGATTATCAATCCTCCTGCCAAAGGTAAATTCACATGTCAAAGCAAGAACACATTTACATTTTAATAAAAAGCTTGCATAGGCATTCAATGTAGAATTTCTAATTCGTTTTATACTTTTTCATTTACACTGACTCAGTACACCGAAAGTAAGATAAGATAAAATGGGACTTTATTGATCCCAGAGAGAAGCCAGGGTGAAAGTACCTCCTCACACGTGTGCACAAGTCAGACATAGTATTCAAAGGGTTGTGAGTACTAAAAATCATACAAGCTGACCTTCAATCCGTGAGAACATTAACACAAAGAAGCCCATGCAGTAATAATCAAGACCAAAGCCATCCTGGGAACAAAGTACTTCTGGCTGTTGACACCTGGAAGTCCAAACCTGGACCTATAGATCCAATAAAAGTACAATCAAGAGATGAACAATGACAGGATATTAGAATTAGGGTTAGGAACTATAGAATTCTAAACTTGTTAATGTTTGAACAATTTGACTGTTATGTCACGTACTATTACTATAAATACTATACCGTATTTTATTATTCCATTTATTTTACTGCTTTCACTATACAGTTTGTGTTTTATTGTCTTAGTTGTGATCAATGTGATGTGTTGTGTGTTGGGTTTGGCTGTAAAACCGACACTGTGTATGAGATTATTAGGTTTAGATGCATAGTTACAAATGGCAGTACAGAACCTCGATATAAGAGGCTAGGAGAAATTTCCCTCTGACTGTCTGTCTGCCTGCCTGTCGTTGTCTGTAAGCTGCTTAGAAACTATCAAAATTAACTAAATATAAAATAAATAAAAAGGTAGGACTACATTCATTGTGGGTCTATTGTCACCCATACTTACTTACCTATGTAGGATGATGTGTGATTCATGAGTCACTATAGACAACAGAACATCTTTATCTCATATGCACATTGTCAGAGACTGGTAGGGGCAGCTAGGATGAAGCATTCTGTGAATGCTTCTCTTCCACCAGTATCGCAGACGCTTGGTGGCACTTGACGAGCTTCACAATGGAGACATCATACGGTGCTGGAAAACAGCAAGCCATGTAATCATTATTAAAACAATGAGCCATGTTATCATTATTAAAACACTCTGGTGGTAACCTTAGGCAAAGTGATTATTAGAACACCGTGATGTAAAATGAGTCAAAACAGTCCTCGGACGAATGACTTCCGTTTGAAAGTTGTTTGTTGGTATAGTTTCTAAGAGACTGGAATGCTGATATGCCGCCACAGCTGAGACAGATCTCACGCACACACAAACAAGTTCAAAACCGCTCATCTTATCCTGTTTCTGTCTCACTTAGTGCATTTCCTCCCCCTGCTGCACTCCCTAAACTACCCTTCAGCAAGCTGCCTTTCTCTTTCTCTCTTTCCCCCCCATTTTATCTCTTTCAGGCCCTCATTCTATTTCTGCCCCTCTCTCTCTCTCGCTCTGTCTCTCACACTCCCTTAGTACTCTTCCCCTCTCCTCTCGCCCCACCTCCTTGTTTTGCTTCATCTCCTCCTCCTCCCTCCCTTTCCTCCTCCGCTTGTTTGGAGGATCGAGGGCTCCCAGCGTAGACCTGCACTGAGGAGCAGACAGGAGGAGCCGTAACCCACACAAGTGCTACAGTAGCAGGTCCAGAGGAGTGACCCTCAGAAAACAATCAGCTCCATTCATCCCTGTTTGAATCCAGTTGAGACTAGAGCTGAACACACTGGCGCTGTTCCTCATGGATGGACCGTTCCCCTCAAGCAGAGACGCAGAACCCTCAGGACCGATGAGGGTCCAGGTAAGCACCAACCGGTCTGTACTCTGAAGTGCTTTTGTTTGGCGGGAAACAATGGGGACAAAGTCAGTTAAGTGTTGATTCTGTTGTGCAGCAGTGCGGTTCAAGTTTAACATACAGAGATAGAGAGATAGAGATAGAGAGAGAAAGAGAGAGAGAATGCGAGAGAAAACTAGAGACAGAGAGAGAGCGAGAGAGAGGAAGAGAAACACATATACACACAGACAAAGAGAGAGAAAGAAAGAGAAAGAGCCAGAAAGAGAGAGAGACAGAGAGAAGAGGTAGTGCCATATGAGACTCCCAGTGATGGGACATCCATCTTCTGAACTACTGTTGCATACAGGCTTTCAAAGGTTTTCGTAATAAACTTGCATTGCACGTAGCCAGGATGGATGTCTGAACAGATATATAAACATGCATCTATACACACTTACACGAACGTACGAACACACACACACACACACACACACACACACACACACACATGCGTGTACATACAAACACAAATACGTATGTGTGAGAGAGCAGCTTCCTCTGCTTTGAGACCAAACCATTCCCAGATGTGGCCGACCGCATGGCCTCCACTTCCCCTTGTTTAGTACACTTGTTTTCAAAGACAACTGGCCTGAAACGACCCAGCAGCACCACTACACTCATGGGAAACACAGCTACTCCTAGTCTGTTTAAAACAGCAGTGAGGAGGGCTCACCTAGAGCAGGTGTTTGGTTCCCAGTCTGTAAACACGAAGTCCCCACCTGCTGCTGGCTGACAAAAGAGCACTTGACGCGTCCATGCTCTCATTTGCCCTTTGTTGTTGTTTCAGAGACAGCAACTGAGCGGCTGTTGGTGTTGACGTAGTTTATCAAGCCTACGCTACCTCAGAGCTTGCTATGCGTCTGAGGAGGAGAGTAATACCAGTGTTTAGGGGGACGGGAGATGTTGGATGGGGATCTGTGTAAAATGAACAAGGAGCCACTTGTGAAAGACAGTCAGAGAGTGAGTGAGAAAGAGTGAGGCAAGTGTCCTGAGAGAGTTGAAAATATAAAATCAAAAAAAAAAAAGAGAGAGCATTTCAGGACAAGAGAGAAAGCCATGAAATAGAGAGAAGAAAAGAGAGAGACACACAGACACAGACAGAATGGAGCTTAGGGTGACTTTAATGAGTTGGAAACTAAATGGCAGCAGAACCACTAGGTGACATAATCCAGCCACATCCCTGAATAACTTTTCCACGTTTGGTGTTGGTGTTTTAATGTTGCTGCTGTAGCTCTTCTCTCTTTCTCGCCTGCAGCATCATACGTTATTTATAGCTCTGGCTAGCCTTATTGTAACAGGTGAGTGCATGCGTAAATGCTTTTGTGTGTGTGTGTGTGTGTGTGTGCGTGTGTACCCATATGGGAGTGTGTGTGTGTGTGTGTGTGTTTGTGCGGGCATGCAGCCATGTGTGTGTGGTGCTTGTGTGCGTGCATGTGAGAGAGATAGTGTGAATTGTTACTCGTGGTATGTGAGGAGATGGGTAAATTACATCGCCTCGCAGTTGACCCGACAATAAGTGCTCGCTTAAGCTCAGATGCTATAGAGCTTATTAACATATTAACTCTTTCTTCTTATCTAACGAGAACTTAGTTTGCCTTCTACAGCATCTGCTGCTGGCGGTAGGAAGTGCGGGGGAAGTGTGGTGTCATTGGCCGTGTAGGATTTATTTCTTCTAACCTTTCAAATGTTTTGCAAGTCCGATTCACAATAAGCAAAACAGAAATTATACAACCCGTAGTATAAGTGCTCATTACCAAGGCAAAAACACTACATCTGGAGTTGGTTCCCGGCGCTACCCTGCGGCAGCCCACTGCTCCTAGCCCCTAGCTAGAAAGAATTAAAAGCAGAGGATGATCAATATGATATCATATAATCATATAATATATATAAATGATATCATATATACACGCACAGCGGTATATATATATATATATAACTTCACATTTACTGCTTAGTGGTTGTTTTTTGTTTAAATGGTTGCAGCACATCATCTTGACTGCTCCTGGTGCCATTGTAAGACAGGCTCTAACAACGTCATGTAATTCTTTACAATGACGGGCCAAGGGGGGTGTGGAGAGAGTGTATCTAGCTAAGCCTTGTGGCTTTCACCACACGCCCACACTGGAACAAAACCAGTGACCTGGGACTGCTGACCACCAGTGGAAGGAACTGGGCCATGAAGGAGGATGTCTGGTCTATTGGGTGAATGGAGACAGGCACCCACAAATACAAACACACAAGCATGCACACATGCATGCACACACAGACAGACAGACAGATAGCCAGACACACACACACACACACACATACATACACACACACACACACACACACACACAAAACCAATAGAGTTGGGCATGACGCTTCCACAGTGGTATGACAAGCTTGCACATTAAGACATGCTGATACAATCACACACATGCAGACACACACACACAAACACACTCACAATCTAAGGCACTCTCTCCCACACACACATATACACACACACACACACATATACGTACACACTCACACACACAATCTAATGCACTCTCCCACACACACATACACAAATACACACACACACACACACACACACACACACACACACACAGACAAATGTTTCCACTTTAATTAATTATTACGCCAAAGGCAGGTCTCAACATGTGTTCTCTCTCTACGTGTGAACAGATGTTTGATGGGCAGACCAGCCTCATCGTAGGTAAGTGCTATGAGCTTCATTAGGTAGCTACAGAGTTTAATGAGGTAGCTATAGACCTGGGTTGTCCCGCCCAATTTGATCACAAACAGCTGATCAAATATTCTGGCAGCTAGACATTCTACAACACTATGGTTTGTCACATTTTTAATAATTGATAGAACTGGTTGTTCAAAATGATGCCTGTCTAAAATGAACTTGAACGTACTCATCACTAGACACTAGGTAAATGACTCCCGCTCTTTACTGCCACAGCCGTGATTTCAGCCAAATCATGCCATTGGGTTTTGCTCCAGATGCAATCAAGGAGCAAATAATGAGTCATTCTCAATTTTAAAAAAATGCCACAAGACTCGACAGAGTGGGTGCCATTTTGTTTAGCGACCCTGGTGCCGGGTGGAAAGGGCAGCTACAGAGCAGCTATGAGCTACCACAGACTGCTAGCGGGAGCCTGTACGATCTCCATTGTTTCTGGGTAGTGTAGTTATGCTTTGCGAAATGCAGTGTTACAAATTAATTGTAGTGCATTAAACGCATATTATGCACTTCATGAGGTAGCTATAGTTTCATTCGGTAGCTATAGTTTCATTAGGTAGCTATAGAGTTTCATGAGGTACCTATAGTTTAATGAGTAAGCTATATATTTTCATGAGGTAGGTATAGAGTTGAATGCGGAAACTATAGTGTTTAATGAAGTAGCTTTTGAGTTTTATAGGTAGCTATAGAGCTTCATGAGGTAGCTATGAAATGGTAGTTGAATCATGTAGTTATATACTTTCATTAGGTAGCTAGATACAGTTTAATTAGGTTGCTATAGAGCTTTATAATGTATAGAGGTTCATGAGGTAGTTTGGCCTTCAGGAAGATTTTCCCAGTTGGGAAGTCAACCAAGTTGAGGAAATGGTGTTTGCTTTACAGGAAATAGTGTACTTTCTGCTTTTCATTTGGCCCTTTCATTTTAATTGTGTGCTTTAACCACAAATGTACTATCTTATTATTAATGTGGCTGCATAAGGTGTTGTAGCTGTTTTACACTTTAACGTGTCAGCTATCAGTTTTCACATATTCTGACACACACACACACACACACACACTGCCACAAGTGTGCCAGCGTAGCGTAGAGAAGGACAATATCTTTGAATAAAGTAATAGTAGAATCTCTATACATTTCTCCAGACTAGCAATTTGAAACAACACCATGGAAAAGCTGGAATGATATAATTTGCATATATTTATATACTGAACCCAATTTAAATCCTGTTTATGTTTCGGGAGTATTTAAAAACTGCATGAAAAGTAAAATGCCGTCATTTATCTTATTAGGTAATTCCCCCATTCATATCATTATAGTGAATGATTCAATAATGCCAAAAATCAAAACGAAAAACACATCTAATGAACGTAACAACAATTCGTTTTCGTTTCTGATGACACAAATGTTAAGCCTGTCCATGCTTAATATTTCAACTAATAATATCCACAAGCTTTAGCTCACAATATCACCAATAGCACTCGGCTGAAATACAACAATAAAATGATAAATATTGTGTAATATGTATAATGATAATGTTATTTTTCCAATCTGATGTTTCCAAAAGTACAGATATAAGAACTGAAGCCCCACCAGAGAGCGTAAGCAAAAAGAGAGGTTAAGGCGGTATTCCGAAAATGCAAATAGTCGTATAACCATAAACACACAACAGTATTTAGTACGTTTATAATAACTACATTTAGTAGACTACAAATGCAGGTTTGTAAACCCAGAAACAGTAACGGATAGGTTCACCGTGTCTGAACGCATGCAGTTACTGTTAATCACACAAGCAGCTTGACAGGCAGCCTCATAAGACTGATGTCATGGAAAGTTTGATAAGAATTACAATGTAATGACATCATTCTTGATGTCATCAGATCAATGTTGTGATTGGTGGAGTCAGTTAAAGCAGAAATGTGGCAGTTCAAAACATGTTGCAACACTCGGCATAATGATGGTGCAGAGGAGATTGAAGTATGATAAGGGAGATTAGATGTAGGGACAAAAACAGATGTGTGGGGATCAGGATATGGACTCAAATGCAGAATCAAAGACGGTTTGAACAAAAAAAGACTTTACCTATTGTCTTCCAAGACAAAAATGATGAACAAAGGTAACAAGTCGAAGAAACTGGCAGACTTATCTCAAGATAACTGAGACACAGACTAGACTGGGTTAGCAACAGGACAGGACGATCAGAAAGGGCAAACAAAACAGAGGAAACAATAAACAATCAACACAGGTGGAACACAGTCACGGCTAATGAGACTAAATAAGATTATAACATCTAAGTGAAGAAACAAAAACGACACAAAGGCAAACAGAATAGTTCAAACAGTGACAAGATGTATGTCTCCTCCGTGGGCCTGAGATAACATACAGTACTTCAAAGCATGCTTTGATTCTTGGATGTCTGGACTTTGGGCAGCCATGCTTGTCTTCAAAGCCAAACATGTTCATCGAATATCTCATTATCCAGTCTTTCGGTCAGCATAAAGACTGTGTGTGATTGAGTCGTTGTGTGTTTGAGTGGGTCGTTGTGTGTTTGAGCAGTGGGTGAGTAGTGGGGGAGTAGTTGGTGAGGGGTGGGGGAGAAGTGGGGAGTAGTGAGTGAGTAGTACGGGAGTGGTGGGGAAGTAAGTGGGTGAGTGGTGGGGGAGTCGCAGGGGAGTGGTGGGGAGTAGCGGGTGAGTAGTGGGGGAGTAGTGGGTGAGTAGTAGGGCAGCATATCATAATAGGACTCCTATGTATTCGGGGCCCTCTCTTTCTGGATGTCTTCATGGAGCAAAAGGTCAAACAGAAAGACTTTGAAGCACTGAAAGGAATCTCTAATCCCCTGCTAATCCCATGTTTGCATCCAGACAACCTCTGATCCTAACGTTGACTTTGAATGTTGTCAGACAGACAGACGGAGAGACAGACAGTACCAAAGCAAGACAGAAAAAAAGAAACAAACAAAGAAGGAAAGAAAGAAAGAAAGAAAAGAAAGAAAGCTAGAAGAAAGAAAGAAAGATTCAGTGGCGATAGGGTGATTGCCATTGGGTTAATCAAGCTGCAGCTACAATCAGGGCTGCTAATGGCGGTCCCTTGACCGGCAGAAGGCGCTTTGTGGAAGACAAACATGGGGGCCCTAGTTTTGATTATTGTGGTGACTCTGATGCTAAACAGCCAACTTCCTGTCGCTCAAATTTCAGAGGTAGTGATTACTTTGAATTGGGTTAGCACTTTGAGTATTTGTATTTGATTTATGTTTGGAAAATCCGCCTCCCATTCCCATATGTTGCAATTATAAAGTTAGTTTCATATTAGTATCATAATAATGATGATCGCATTTCATGTTCCCATAATTTGCTAGTGGGTATGAGCAAGTATCTAAGTAGCTGAATGGTCTTAAATCTAGAGAGCATCCATTAACCTGTAGGCGAGACAATTACACGTGTAGGAGTAAAATATGAATCCACTGTATAATTAAGATGACCTGTGTTGCAGTAAAGTCATAAATATGAATTGTTTAACTTTGATGTGAGCATCATCTTATAGTGTCAAGTGGCAGTAACTGTGTACTTTGCAACATCTGTAATAACACCTATGTCCTAGTAAAAACAAATAGGTTATTTGCACTTGTTAGCAGTAAAATGTTAGTATAACACAAATGTAATTTGTAATCTTATTTAACTTTGGATATGGTTGTGTGTAAGGTCATTTCAGGCTTCATATATGTTGGAGGGGAAACTACTTATTATAGTAAAATTGTTATGTAAAAGTAATACATTAGCATCATTTTTGGGACATTAAGTAATAGAGAGCGAGATAATGACTGACTGTTGCTTATAGACTTTCCCTCCAGTATGACAGCCCAACATTAAGTAACACAGTTTTTTTTTTCACAATATGGCACAGATTGACGTCAGATGTTTCACCACATCCTGTTTAGTGCTGATGAGTTCAGTCTTGGAGCTAAATGAATTCCCTGCTTCCAGCGCTTAACAACATGGAGGAGGCCGCCATTCATTCTGACTGACATTCAAATAAAGCAGATCCATTTAGATGTTTCCACAAATGTTCACATCGGATCCTGGCTGCTTCGTTGGAGAGCCATTCTAATATAAACATAGACAGTAAAGTGTTTTGTCTACAGTCTAAATCTGTCATCCAATTCCACCCTAGAAGTGCTATCCAGCTACAGCTGCAGAGCTTGTGGCTTCCAGAAGGCAGGAATATTGCTTGCTTCAACGTGGCCTCCTGTAAACTCCTGTTTACTGACCATGGCTGTGCATTTATTGAACTCAGGATTGAGTCTCAAAACCTTCCCTCACTTCACAGCGTTTTGTTCTTCCTAACGTGTGTGTGTGTGTGTGTCCTTTGTCCCGTGCAGATGAAGGTGATGTGTGTGTGGACCGCGCTGCTCCTCCTCGGTCCGTGGCCAGCTGTAGCCTACCGGACCCCCTTCGACCAAGGACTGGAGTCTGAGCAAAAAGGTCCGGGCAGGACGGAGCCCAGAGGCCGTCCAACGGACCGCTACCCCAGAGAGGAGCCATCGGACGGCGGGTAGGTAGCTGTACTCCATGTGTAAATCCTACTTGGTCAGAAGTTACAGAAGAAACTCAATGACCCGAGGAGCGTTTAAACAGAAAACCCTAGTTTGCGGTGCCACAGTTTTCCTACATCATACAAGTATTTTAGGTTTGGGTAAATAGGATCTAGGGAAAACAAAGACCTAAAACGGCAGACATGTAGCTCATTATCTGTGTTCTCTCACATGCAGCCAACGTTGTACTAATATAGAGTATGTTTCCAAACTGAATGGAATGGAATTTCCAAAACGAACGGAATGATCACGCTCAGCGACAACACAAAAAACATCATGAACATATAATGCTAATTAACAAGCTACAATTGGGCCAATCTGGTCTACATTGAACCTAATTGCAAACAACTTTCAACTAAAGCGAAGAACACATTGAGGAAATTAATGACAGTGGTTTGTGAAATGGCTCTTCCGCAGGCAGAGGTCAGCGAGGGAGTGTCGCCGGTGCTGCGACCCAAGAGAGGAACCCCCGTCGGGCTACACCAGCCAGAGCTACCCCCAGCTGCACCCGCCCCCACCCGAGTACAAAGTGGTGCCCCAGATCAACATTACCATACTCAAAGGTGCATTCAACAGCATGCTTTCATTGCATAAATAAACACATGCACCCACACACACACACACACACACACACACACAAACGCACACAACTGGTGTTTACTGCGGAGGTTCAGTGCGAGGCCAGCGGAGGTGTGTCTCCCGACCGCTGGGGAAATGAAGAAGATTTAAGGGCTTTTAAGGAAGAAACAAATAAAAGCGTGGGTTAGTGGGTGTCCATGAGGGGATGATTTAGATGTGAATGTGGGTTTGGCTTCGCTGAAGCACACACAGCGCCCATAGCGATCCCAACCCCGCCAATTAACTGTGTTTAAGCAAAACCAACTGTAATATGAGTCGGCCCCTCGGAGAGAAGAGTGAACACGGCGAATGTCTGAGGGTCCCCATGAAGTATGCGACAATAACACTTTTAGGAAGTACCCTATGAGTACAAGTAGTACATAAGTACACATACCTCAACTATAACTACAAGTACTAAAACTATAAGTACACTCATAACAACAACTCATTTCTACGAGCCTTTATTTGAACCGTTTCACAACTCTCTGCCTTTCCAGGTGAGAAGGGGGACCAAGGCGAGAGAGGACATTTAGGCAAATCGGGGAAAGGCGGGCTGACCGGCCCTCAGGGTCCCTCTGGGTACAAGGGCTCCAAGGGCAGCATGGGACAGCCCGGGGAGGCTTGCAAGTCGCACTACGCCGCCTTCTCCGTGGGCCGCAAGAAGGCCCTTCACTCCAGCGACTACTACCAGACGCTGGTGTTCGACACGGAGCTGGTCAACCTCTACGGACACTTCAACATGTTCACCGGAAAGTTCTACTGCTACGTGCCGGGCATCTACTACTTCAGTTTGAACGTGCACACGTGGAACCAGAAGGAGACGTACGTGCACGTGATGCACAACGAGCTGGCAGCGGTGATCCTGTACGCGCAGCCCAGCGACCGATCCGTCATGCAGAGCCAGAGTCTGATGCTGGCGCTGGAGACACACGACCAGGTGTGGGTGCGTCTCTTCAAGGGCGAGCGGGAGAACGCTGTGTTCAGCGACGACTTTGACACCTACATCACCTTCAACGGACACCTCATCAAACACAAGAGCGAGTTGTAGGGTTTCTGGGGTGTGTGTGCACGTGTGCATGTGTGTGCCTGTGTGTGTGGGGGAGGGGGGGGGGGGGGGATGCACTGCACTGCCAGAGGAGAGCAGTGCATCATGGGAGGCCTTAGTCACAGCATCACTTTAACCCGATCGATCGGCCTGCTGGATCTCAACCCTCTGAACTGACTCAACCGATGGACCCGCAATTAGGTTATCTGGGGAGCGTTGGCATCAGCAACGTTATGTCTGTGTGGAAGAGGCGTGTTGGGAGCAAAGGTCTTCTATGACACACGTGGCCCTGGTCATGTAGCGTAAGCAAAACCATTCACTCTGTAATAGACTTGCAATCAGCATTCTGGATCTATTTATAGGTTTGAACATTTGTATTATTGATTGACGAGACTCTTAATGAGGTTTCTATTCATGTTTTTCTTTTCTTGTTTTTTTTATATACTTTTAATATTGTGACTTGCTAAACAGAAATCAAGTCCTATCAGTATTGTGTAACAAAACGTTGTTTTTGTTTTGATGTATACATAATATTCATTGCTTGCCAATTCAGTCAGCATATATATTAAACATATTAAACTCTCCTTCAGGTGCTACTATAAATATATATCAATATAACAGTTTTAGCCCCACAATTGAATGAATACCTGATGACAGAACATCTTAAAACACACAAGGTCCCCTGGATATTGATGAAATGTGCTATTTAATATTTGTAATGTACATCTAGTTTTGAAAAAAGTGTATCTAGCAAACTGCATTAATACGGAACTCCACATCCACAACGTTGTGTACTTGTCGTCAGGACAACAGTTCTCGTATCATATCATACGCCCATTTTGGCAGACCATATGGTTTACTGCAGGGAATCCATCTGACACTTCCTGTTTCATTGTTTTTTGCGACGCAACATCTTTACACTTACAACACATAACATTAAAAAGCAGACGATTGCCATAATAGTCTGGAGGTGACATGGCCTTCCTGCTTTATGTGTGCTTTTTGTTTTTTATCTTTTGTGCTTAGTTTTATAAATCAATTGAAAGGCTTTAACAACAAGGTAAATGATAAGCACCATCATGTAATCTGTATTTCTCCCGCTGTAACAATTTAATGGCTGCGATTCCCAGCTCCCACAGGCAACACAAATTAATTCCTGCTTTTAGTCTAAATTTTGGAAAATAAAAAACCTAAACAGGTGCATTAAAGTATGAACAAAGAGATTTCCCTGAATCACCCTAAACTTTGTGTACATAATATTACACCATTTCTTTCTCTGTGCGCAAGAAAAGCGTCTCCTCTAAAAGAGATGAGAGAGAATGCTGCATACATAGAGAAATATGAATCTTAAATTACATGTTTTGTTTCGCAAATTTAAAGAAGCACCGACACAGATCTAGATATTGTTGTCATGCCAGTCGGCCTGCTTTGAACACCATCTGTCACAGCGAATGTCTTGTCGAGCCTTTGATGCCGTTGTGTATGTGGACAGTATTCAGCGGCAGCCATTCAGAACAGACTTCCCGGGGGAATGGTTTCAAACCGCTGTTTCAAACCCATAGGCCCCTTACTATTTTCCACAATGGCGATATTGTTAAGTCCCTTTAATATGAAGATTATAAAAACAAGAACATTTACATAGAAGAGAAAAACAAGAGAAAAACCGAGGGAGGGAACCGCTTGACAGTTAAAAGCCATTGCTACACAAATCAATCTATGTTTGTTGTCCTGTCTATTATGCTATGTTGCTGTTGGTCGTTTGATAAGATTTCTGTATGCATTGCTCAAAATGGATATGGATCATATCCAATATTAAAATAAACAAACATGTCATCCAGGGAACGTGGCCCAATGTGTTTGGAGTAGTGAGGAGATCAGGAGAAGACGCTCACTGTTTATGTGGACCCACGTGTGTGTTTTGCATGTCTTGGAACTGTTGTGTGTGTCCATTTGTTCCTCGTTGCTGTTGCAGATGAAAAGTGACTTGGCCAAGCGTTCTACAGCCGAACTTGCCATGAAAAGAGGAGCACTAAGCGGTTTCTCCAAGTGAAACCCTAGCCTCCAAACTCCACAGGCAGTATGCCTCTGGCAGTTTATCATTGATCAGTTTATCTCTTTATGCCTGTTTATCTATTTTTGTCTAACTTTCTACATTGTTTTTCAATCACAAACCATCGGTTCCAATGCGATACATACAAAGAAGAGACAAGGAAGAACTCAGGTCTTCCACACATCCACATGCACATGCACAGAAGACAACGGATAATCACTCAACAACTTACTGTACGTAGCTGTAAATCAATGTCTACCGGCACCCTCTAGTGGTGGTATTTATACAGCACTTGACAGGGCAGGATGCATAATTAGAGCAAAACGACCAGAAAGAGTTGCACCAAACACATTCCACACCATGCACATAAGGAAATAATGTCTACTATCACCTTCTGGTGTTCAAAAATATTATCATTCTAACAACATTTTGTGCTGCCAGTAGGCCTATCTGTGGATACATATTCTTGGAAAATGCATGATTGTATCCGTTATAATAACTATACTTATTTCTTTCTTACAAGCGTCAGGCAATGATTTCATTCTTTATAATATTGTCATGAACATCGCCGGATAAAGCGTATAGTTTGACCTCCTATTTAAATATAGTCTTGTGGCTATGATTACTTTTTTCTATTTCACATCATGAGGGAGGAAGGAGGAGATCCTTATGGGTCAAGGTTGGACTTCATGAGAGTATATAAACGAAAGCTGAGAAAGAGACATTCTGTCTGTGTGTTGAGGGACAACCAGTAGAAGATGGCCGCCTGGAAGTCCCTGACATCAACAGAAATCTGCAAGCTAGGATGAGGTGATCCGCATCTAACAGACCCTGAAGCCAGCATCAGCAACTCTTGGTTCTGGTGTTGACCGCATCACTCACGTGATACCAACGTCCACAGCTTCTACTTCCTACAGCTCTTCACTCTTTTAATTATGGACCCACACGCATTAGCCTTGATGGCCCAACAGTGCTAAACGTGTATTTTCACGATTTTTTGCATGAAAAAATAAAGGGTATTACCGACCAAAATGTTTTCATGAGCACTAAAGGTTCTGCAAATTCTTTACGATAATGTGCTGAAATAGGCCGACTAAAATACTTGAAAGAGTTTTCAACCCAATGCCGTGAGCATGTTGTTATTCAACAATAATGGCGGCCGTGCCGTTCTAAAGGCCTTCCAGTCTACGAATCCCATTTATGAAAAATAAACTATAAAAAAAAAAATAATCACATTGATTATTCTTAACATTTCAACTGAAAAAGAACATGACGACAAAGCTAGCGTGGAGAAGATACGCCACTCTTAGTTCTTGTAGAGACAACAACGTCAAATGTGTTCTTGACTGAATGCTCCAGTGGAAGGTTACGTGCACGCCTGTGGGTGTTCGCCAATAAAACTCCAGGAAGCGACGGCGTCTAAGGACAATCAACAACACAGTGAAAAGCAGGGTTAGGCGACGCAAAGTTCAAAGACGGTGACTCACGTCGTGGGCCCGTGAGAGGAGGCTGTAGAGAACGCCGGCGTATGTGACTGCGTTGAAACGGAGGGCTTTTACATCCGGCGATATGGAGAAAATAATAGGTCTACTTATCAACTAATTAATTAGCTAACTAACTAAGTAGTAAGACATTATTAGTAGGGTGGAGTTGATGATTTCCGGCCCAAGAGCATGAGAAGAAATGTCGCTCGGATTCCTTCTCACAGTTCACACACATGACCACACGGTGGCAGCCTTGTCCCTGTTTTGATCCCGACTGGCTGCCGCTGAAACAGGACTAAGTGGGGTTGTCGCAGAGAGAAGGGCAGGAAGAGCCATGTTCGGATCAACCAAACATTATTGGAAACATTAATAACTGACACTCTAGGGCTTGGGATGACTGTGGAGGTAGTCGGTTAGAAATAAGGATATCAAATGAGTGCGTATGAAACGTAACAATCTCGCTTTTTACGAGAACGCCTGTAAGCAATGCAACAATTTATGTCTTCTGGTGATACATCTCAGGTCCATTGGAGCAACCAAATGCAAATGCGGACCTCAAAGCTATAACAGTAATGAACACAGTATTTAAAGGGTAAGTCATCTGAAAAGATACATCCCTGGACTTGGCTCATCTGGCGTTTTAAATAGATAACTGATGCTGCATCACTTACTTGCAACAAAGCGATTGCGAAGAATCTAATCTAATCGAATCTAATCTAATGAAATCCAATCAAATCCAATCGAATCAGTAAAGCAGTGCCCACATTTTGTCAACTGCAAGTTGATCGCTGGGCTGATAAACGTAACGAGCCACAACTTTGATGATCTAGCTGCCTGTCAGCGTTTCTCTCGGCGTCATCTCAGGGTCGCCTGTTCTGCGCTAATCTACCTGATAGCGACGCTCATCTCCGCGCTGCACCGTAAACCCGGGCAGAGCGTAGCGGCAGACAAGTCATCTTGGGTCCCCGGGGGCCCGTGTGCTCTGCCGCTGAAGTGCAGCCATCAAGAGACGGGTATGTGGTTCCGTATGCGATGGCCACAAGCAATATCAATTTTTTTTATTCGGATCGCGCTTTGAACGGTCTAGGCCTACACGTGCCACCGCCGTCTATTTATTAGCATATGGCAATAGCAGGCCCCACTAAATAATCAACCTGCGAAGGGCTACCAGCGAGGCATTAATATTTCATGGGGAATGGTGTATCCCCATGTATATATGGTGCATTTTTAAACACAGATTCTCCCGGTTGCAATTTTCATCATGGTTTTATTAGGTATTAAAGATTGAACTGTGCCCCCCCCCCCCCCCCCCCCACCCCACCCCACCCCACCCCACCCTTTTCAATCAACGGAGATGACGGGCGACCCAACACAGCACAGAGAAGAAGTAGGATACGTACAGCAGGAGAGAAGCCAATTGGAACAGGGGGGTGGGGGAGGGAGGGGGAGGACGAATGATGGGGATTTTAAAGGGGCACAGGGTTCAAAGAAAGAAAGAAAGTGGGGAGGAATAAAATGAAGAAACGATGGACTTTGAAAGCAAGAGTAAATGTATGTATATATAGCTCTATTTGTTCTTACTTTTTGCAGCCAATCTTGTGTTTTCTCAAATTCTGTATTTTTCTCTTTCTGTAGCCTCCCTACATTGCACATCGACATATATCCACATATCAACAACTCTGAGAGGGTGTACAGGCTGATACCCTTAGAGGGTACACCCCCCTGGTAAAGGCTGATAACCTGACAGAGGGTACACAACCCTTGTAAAGGCTGATACCCTGACAGAGGGTACACACCCCAGATACTCTGACAGAGGGTACACACCCCTGGTATAGGCTGATACCTGACAGAGGGTACACACCCCAGATACCCTGACAGAGGGTACACACCCCTGGTATAGGCTGATACCTGACAGAGGGTACACATCCCTGAAACCCTGACAGAGGGTACACACCCTGAGAGAGGCAGTGGAGCCATCGCTGTTTGAGTCATACTAATGAGGGATCGATAAATCTGCCCACTGAGTCTGCCATACACACAAGCACCCTGGTGTAGAACACGATCTCTCTCTCTCTCTCTCTCTCTCTCTCTCCCTCTTTCTCTGTCTGTCTTTCTCTCTCCCTCCTCTGTCTCTCTCTCTCCCCCTCTGTCTTTCTCTCTTTCTCTCTCCTCCTCTACGAACACTCCAGAGACAATCAATGATGGGACAGTGGGGGCTGTGTCAGCACTAAGGAACCCCCTCCCACTCTCTTGCTCGCTCTCTCCGTCACTCTCTCTCTCTCTCTCTCTCTCTCTCTTTCTCTCTCTCTCTCTCTCTCTCTCTCTCTCTCTCTCTCTCTCTCTCTCTCTCTCTCTCTCTCTCTGTAGCTCCACTTCGTCAATGCTGCCGTGGCAGCTGTGTATGTATCTGTGTGTGTGTGCTTGTGTGTGTATATGTGTGTGTGTCTGTGTGTGTTTGTATATGTGTGTGTGTGTGTGTGTATGTGAGAGAGTGTGTTTGTGTAAATGTAGCAGCATACCACTGTTAATGCTCTTCTCTCCCCATCTCTTCTGCTGCTGAGGATCTCATGGCCGTCACATCCGACGTTCCTCTGAGGGCTAATTTAAATGTCGGCAGGATGTAATTACGCAGTTTCCATTTTATTCTTTCATCCAAACCCATTAGAGGTTTAGGTCTTGAAGAGATCTGTGGGAACATACAACAAACACAAATAGCATAAGCAGTAAGAACAAGAATACTTCAAAGTAAAATACTAGAATATAAATGTGCACTAGAAATAGTTTTTTTTAAAACTGGAATTAGCATTTTAACAAACAAGGCTTCCCACATTTACATTTTAATTTGGACAACATGAGAAACGTACACCTCAATGTAGACTCAATGTAGACCGCATAGAAGCAAGACTGCTTTTATGCTGTTTTAGGACTTTAGCAAAATAGGATGAAAATAAAAAATAACCTTTTTGCACATGCGCTCTGCTTTCCTTCTTCCAACCTCTCCCTTTGCTCCACCCCTCCCCCTCTCCCCCCTCTCTCCCACCCCTCTAAAATCCCCAGGCGACTCATTTCATCGAGAAGCAGAGTGTGGAAAATACGTTGTAGAGGGTTGTGCTTCCTCTGATATATATAAAAAACTTGGCATGGCTTTTAAATAAACATTTTGGTTGGAACAGTATTGATGTATTCACAAGGCAATTGCATATGTGCTCACTAAACTCTTCTACCTTGTAATATATATGTATATATAATATATAATAAATGAATAAATATATAAATGTATAAATGTATAAATAAATAAATATATATATACTTTATCCTAATGAATTGGTGGGGGTGCAGGATTTGAGGAGAAAAAAGATGAGCATTTAGCCATTCATTGTCCGAAAAATTATGTGGTCGACAAATAGAGAAGGTAGGATGTGACACTGTAAACTCTGGACTGTTTTGGCACGTAGACATGAGAGATCCAAACATTTGACCCATAGATAATAGATGGATTGGATCATATTCTGCCAGAGCAAACCTTTTGCACTTGAAGGACCACCCCACCAGCCCTTCACATCTCTCTGAGAGATGTTGTTTGTGTGTGTGTGTGTGTGTGTATGAGAGTGAGTGAGTGTGTGTTAGTGCGTGTATTTGTGTGTGTCTGTGCATGGGTGGGCGTGTGTGCGTGGGCGTTTGTGTGCGTGGTTGTGTGTGTGTGTGATAGTGTGTGTGGGGGGGTTGGGTATCTCTTACCTGGGCTCTGATTGCTGTTGCATAATTAAAGGGGTAATGCTCCTTAGAGTATCACTGTAGAGCCTTGGGTAACTGCCCTAAACCACAAACACACACACACACACACACACACACACACACACACACTCACATTCACACCCACACGCACAAACAGCATGCAGGCGGATACACTGACACACATACTATCACGCGTGCGCAGATACCCACACACACATGCGTGCGCACACACACAGAAATGCACAAATGCATGCACGCACACACAAACAGAAACACACACCTCTGTCGCTCCATCTCTGAGTTTTCCCTCTGCCTCTTCTCATAATTTGTTCTGTGATTCTTTCTCGTGGCTTAACTCTTAACCCGTCCATTTCCTGTCCTGTCTGCTCTTCAGAAACTCTTCCTCTTCTTGCCGATTGTACTCCTCTGAAGTTTTGTGACAAGCTAGAAGTCTGTGAAGCAAAACCCAGAGACTCTTACCCAATTTCACCTCATCAGCTCACAGACACACCATGCAGAACCATGATGGCTCTTTTAGGGGACTTCGTTAATTACAGAACGTCGTCTTTTCTTTCCCTCCTTCTTTCCTGCCTTTCCTGATCCTAATGTTTAATTTACTCTTATTTCATTCAGTCACAATATTTGTTTTACTGTTTATTCTCCTATGATGAGCTGCAAGGAATGAAGCTGACATTGTATAATTAAAACGTGTTTTGTTTATTTTATGTTATTGTACTTCTAGCACCGAGACCAGAGAGTGCCCTCCTGTGTCTGATCAAACAGTTGTAGGCAATATATTTGGATCTCTATGGCACTGTCCTCCAACTTCTCTCTCTTCTGTCTTTCTCTCTCCCTGTCACTTTCTGTGAGTGATGGAAGGACACAGACCGAGAGAGAGGAAGGGAGAGAGAGTATAAATATGGGAGGAGTGCTGAGAAACTGTGGTAACTCAAAGTATTTTGGGGTGGGGTGGGGTGGGGGGGGGGGGGGGGGGGGGGGGGCGTGATTGACATGGTGACAACTAGACCCTGGTCGAGGAAACCCTACCTCTGCCCTAGAGGCATCTTTCCTTTGTGTTAGTGGAGAGAGAGAGAGAGAGTCTCTCTCTCTCTCTCTCTCTCTTACACACACACACACACACACACACACACACACACACACACACACACACACACACACACACACACAGACCAACAGACCAAGGGACCAAGAGAAAGAAAAACACACACACACACACACACAGACCAAGAGAGAGACTGAGTGAGAGAAAGGAGAAAGAGAGGAAGAGACTGAGAAAGGTGGTACATGTGGAGTGTGTGTGTCTGTGTGTGTTTATCTGTGTGTGTGTGTGCGTGTGATCTTCCTTGATAGCTTTGTCACAATGATGGTTGGATGATCTACTGACACCTCAGAGAGAGAGAGAGAGAGAGAGAGAGAGAGAGAGAGAGAGAGAGAGAGAGAGAGAGAGAGAGAGAGAGAAAGTGAGAGAGAGAGAGATGAGGGGAGAGGGATGGAGCGAGAGAGAGAGAGATTGATGAACATAAGAGAGAGAGATAGGAGACAGAAGAGAGAGGAGAGAGAGAAAGACAGTAGAGAGTAAGAGAGCGAGAGAGAGAGAGGGGATATCAACAGCATGAAATAATCATCACCCCCTCTTCCCCCCATCCCCTGCTCTTGGGAAATATGAAACATTAATACACACATATCCTCCTCCTTCTCCTCCTCCTCCCCTCCTCTGCGTCTTGATCCCTTGCTTATATCTCTGGGGAGCAAAAAAAGTAATAAAGACAACAAAAAAAACGAAACAAGCAACAACACAGAAATGATTAAAAGGTGCTTCTATGCAGAGAAAAATAAAAAAATAAATTTAAATGAGAGGCACCAGGTTGGTTCTGGGTGATAAATTGATTAAATTGATTAATTCAAATGTCAATTTTTTTCAAGTCGTCTGTAAACTGACTGAATCGTGTAATTGAGATTTTATGGTCTGAACGTTAAAAACATGAGGCCTCTTTGCTCACTGTTAGGAAAACCCTCACCGGCCGCTGGATTTGAAGTGAAAAGCAAATATTGAACAGACAAGGCCGACATGGACTGAAAAGAATAAGTATGGGTCGGAAATGAACCTCAACAGTTTCACTTCAAGCATATGGACATACCGGGATATAAATATATGGAATTATATGGCATCCCGTGCTGGTCAGTATAGCACTCAAAATGATTTAGCGAACAATTAGAAATGCTCAAATAGCAAAGGTGCACTAAAACATTAGAATTGTGCTTACGTACATCTGGAACGTTTGATATGCAGGATTGGGGGGGGGGGGGGGGGGGGGGGGGGGGTGCTGTGAAACCAGATGTGTGTGTGTGTGTGTGTATGTGTGTGAGAGAGAGAGTGTATAGAGTTGTACGTCTGTCTGTCAGTGTCTCCTCTGTCAACAGATCGTAGGGACAGCCTGACAGCCTCCGTCTCCTTTTCTGTCTGCAAATATTTACATTGGAGAAATTCTCTTGGCCATCTCTCACTCGCTGTTGATGTGCTTTATGGTGTGTGACACACACACACACACAAACACACACATGTGCACCCGCAAACACGGGCAGACACACGCACATAAACAGATACACACACACACACAGACACAGACACGCACGTGCATGCACCCACACATTTAAACTCCTAACAAGTTTACACACTACATTTGATCGTATTCTTAACTCGTATCTACACTCCTATTAATAATGATAATTTATAATATGGCTAGCTCGCTTGCTCATAACAAATGTACAGCACATATACTGTAGAGCACTGTCTGTCGTTTTACATCACCAAATCAATTTGTAAACAAATACAACATAATTGTTGTTAGCAAATAAAACAGATTATAAGGCAGATAGCCCAATCAATGAAATAGGTAAGCTTTATACATCTTGGCTGTTTCCTCAAAACATTTTAGCTTTTTCCCCCTCTTTTTTCTCTGGGAATCCGTTTTGGCGACAGATCGCTAAAGTAAGATTAATAGAGATCCAATCTAAACAGCGATACTGTCATTTTTCAATATGATTTACACATATAATTTAATTTCTGCTAATAATTATGATTTAACGGCAAAGTCCCGGGACTCCTATATGAAGAGAGAACAATCCATTCTCATAAAAGAAGCATCTCTTTTTATTCTCGTGTACACAAATCTTCTTCATGCTGTCTTCATTCCAATTAGTTCTTCATTTTGCACACATTCCTGCTCACTCTTTTGGTTTTGGGTTTTTTGAATGGATTCTAGTCTTCAGATATTCACACCCTACTCCCATCTTCCATAGTGAGGGACCAATTAGAATAATTTGAGCATGAGGCAACACTTGGAGACGTTTCAATCGACCACTGGAAACATTTTCATGCATTGCAAGTAGATAAAAAAAATCAGACACAAACTTTTGAATGCTCTAAATATCAGTTTTAAAATTAAATTCCAAGTTTTGTTCAACGTTGGGAAACATTGACAAACGGCCAGCAAACTATCAACTATAACTGAGATCTTAATAAGGGAAATGCAGATATATTTTGGACTCCAATATGAACAAAAACCCACCAAACTCTAAACAAACACTGAACTCTTCAAAAGACCACAATTAACCGCAATAAAATGTTTCCTTTTTGGCTAATATTGTAATGTCCAATTGGATCATGTCACATTGTAATAACTAGAAATCTTCTTTCTTACTTTTTATGTTGTGTACAAAGTCAACAAATGGTCTATTCTCCAACATACAATCGTAATTAAAAATAGGGGTTTTAAAAGCACAACCATCAGGGCGTCTAATAACGTTTTCCCCTCTTTTATAGCTTCCCGAAACAAATCAGTTGACAACATGTTCATGCTGAAACTAATGGCCCTGTATTTACGACAGTATCCGCACACATCCGTCTTCCAATATATGTCACTGCTTCCAATCCTGGCGGTTAGTTGGCATTTAGTACCCGCATTGTAGGACTATATAGGCGATGACAGCGGCAGATGTTAATGATTATACAAATCCTTCTTTCTGTGCAATCCATCACTTTCCTGCTAATCACCTCAAGATCATCAACATAGATCTCCTGGAAAGAACAAGCATTCAAACTTAAATTGATAGTGAGTAAATTGGTGTGTGTGTGTGTGTGTGTGTGTGTGTGTGTGTGTGTTACAAGTGAAAGTGAAAGCGATATAATGAGGTGAGGTGAGAGGAATTCTCCCGTGGTCGTAGCGCATCATAAAGCATATATGATCTGCTTCGTTGTCGAGGAAAGTTTGTACAGAATGAAACACACACACACACACACACACACACACACACACACACACACACACACACACACACACACACACACACAGAAGCACATAGAGACACTCGGGGCAGATGGAGACAAACACTCACACGCACGTGCTCATACGCACTCATGCACACACTCACGCAGACACACACAATCACACTGACAAACACACACAGCTCTTTGTGGGTGGTATAGTAGACATGTGGGGAGTGTAAACTGATGGTGTTGCTGCTGTCCAGCTCTCCCATGCTCTATTTTATGGCCGTTAAAGCAGAAAATAGACTTTTAATGCGCGACGAGGCCAGATGTCGCCATCTTTTTGGGGCGACTC
>JACYXH010000410.1:2507500-2515000 GCA_026745465.1 Lota lota | reverse complement strand
GTTTACTTACCCTTGAATTTACACCAATGCATGAAATGTTCTTCAGCCTCTTCATCCATGAGCTCAGTCTGAGAACAAAGAGACATCATTGTAGCATTAAGCTTTTTAATGCCCGGGATACATCAACAAAAACAAGGAATGCCATACAATAAAATCCAACATACCTTGCTGTAAAGAACCCAGAGAAGCAGCAACCTCCGTCGTTCCTTGAGACACCATCTTTGGCAGGAGTAGAGCAGTGATGCGAACGTTGCTGGTCAGGCGTACAAAATGTACATCCCAAGAGACGGCTTAATGGGATCTCGCAGACGACATGAAACATTCAAACATTGAAAGAAACCATTGTTTTCAATGAAGCTGCTGACATCGCCTCCAATAACTCTATGTGTCGAGATACTAACATATCCGGGAACATCATTCTGAAGTACCCTAGCTGTTGTGCAACACATTTTTTTGCACTTAGTTTATTGGGACTTTTTAAGGTTTTTAAGGAAATGTTGATATATGGTATTCAGGGTTCCGAAGAGGTTTGAAAATAAAGACCTCTGTGAGCAGAAAACAGTGGAGGCCAGGCCGTGTGTGTGTGTGTGTGTGTGTGTGTGTGTGTGTGTGTGTGTGTGTGTGTGTGTGTGTGCGACTGTGCCTTGGGCCAGTGAGCAAACTGTTGGCCAGTAGAGGGCAAGTAACCAGGGACACAGGGTCTTGTTGGCACAGCAGCGGCGCTCAGCAGCTGACACTGCAAGGAGGGCAACGGCTCTGTAACGGATCGCCACCACACTGTCTGCAGCAGACACTTCTTTTCCCCTCACGCATCAAATGGGCTCAAGTGAATGGAGATGACAGAACAAAGTCCCTGGACAAACACTTGTTCATTAATTAATAAGAACGTAAGTGCTGCTGGTGGAGTGGTCAGAGTGGAACCGAGCGGGAGAGAAGAGGGCCGGGGGGGGGGGGGGGGGGGGGGGGGGGGGGGGGGGGTTTAACAGTAATTTAAATCCATTATGAGCCAGGACTTGCATATTGGGGAAGGCTTTGCTCGCATGCACAGGAAGTTCAGCAGAGGAAGTGGCGTCGGGGCTGTAAACATGACGGATGACCAACTCTCTCTTGCTCTCTCTCCCCCCCCCCCCCCCCCCCCCCCCCCCCCCCCCCCCCCCCCCCCCCCCCCCCCCCCCCCCCCCCCCCCCCCCCCCCCCCCCCCTCTCCCGGTGTGTGTGTGTGTGTGTGTGTGTGTGTGTGTGTGTGTGTGTGTGTGTGTGTCTTTGCGTGAGACGCACCATGCATGTTGATATCGCCGTTGATGAGAGCACGCTTGCCAATCGAGCGATGTGCGCGGCGTCAGCAAATAGACGCCACGTCTCCGCCGGCTCATAAGAGAGACCGTTTTAGCGCGGATTTATTTTGCGGAAGGAATTACCAGAGTATAATTAAAAACCTTAATCTCTTTTTTTCCCCTCAACAAAACAATTTTGTTCAAAGCCAGAGAAGCAATCCAAAATTAATTTACCGCACCGCTGACTGGTATTAATGCTTTCCGCGGCCCTCTTCATCCCTTACACGGACCGTGTGAGCGGAGATGACGCGCTGCGTGTTGTAACAGGGAATGTTCCGCGTGTAACCATCAGCGGTGAAACAATACACGCAGGGTGGCATGTATTAGCCTTAATACACTGTCTTAGGAGGACCCTCATTTGGCTGAGAACGTCTATGTGTGTATGTGTGTGTGTGTGTTGTTGTTGTGTGTGTAGGCCCATGGTGCACTTGCAAATGTACCAGCTTGGGTGCACTGGGGGTTTTCTTTTTTTGAAGCACAACAATGCTTGCAGTGCATTTTGACAGAACACACAATTCAAAATGAAAAAAAATAAAATAAAAAAAACAGACACTTCATATTCTTAGTCTTTCTTTCTATCGTTGGCCTGTGCTTGGAATTGAAATGTCCACGGTGGTTCATGGATTTTGTCATCATTTTCAAATGACTTTGGTCTGCTGTCACCATCCTGGCGTTATGGCGTGACCAATGTGTGCACACATCCTGCCGTGGATGTGCTTGTAGTGGCGGTAGGACGGCTAATGCTAACGCTAACACACCTGTCAGCCATTAGTCAGCAAGACAGCGGCCCAAATAGTAGCAAAGACGCGTGGCTAGCTAATATAGTGCGCAGGACCTAATCTGCTTTATCAGGGGAATTAACCGACGGGGCTGTTACTGCTGCGGCCATCAGGCTAGGCCAGTGCAGAGAATGGTAGCTGGGGAACGCAAGCTAGCCAAGACCACTAAACGGGCATGCCTAACACCATTAGCTGGAGTGGTTTGTGCCACTTTGTGTTTTGCATGTAGATTTGTGTGTAGGTGTTTGTGTGCATGTTTGGGTGTGTGTGTGTGTGTGTGTGTGTGTGTGTGTGTGTGTGTGTGTGTGTGTGACAGCCTCTGGGTTTGCAAAGCATCAATGCCGGAAGCAACTCTTTTCATTTCTAAGTGAAAAGAAAAGCAACAACAGCTAAACGGTCACCGTAAAACTCCCACGTTCTTAAGGCCCCGACATACTTCAAACTAAATAGAAATCGCCGCCTTCGCATTACGCTGACGAAACACAACGATTATGACTGGGCGCAATATGGTCACTGCGATGTGTGGCCGGTTGTTTCAAAGGAGCGAGTCGTGGCGGGACGGTCGTGCGGAGACTAGTTCGGATTCACCTTGTTCCCAGGGGTTCCCATCTCACAGCGGAACACCTGGAACGGGTTGCTCCAGATGTGCGTTATTGGCGAGCGCGAAAGGCAAATTGGTTTTGGTTGCAAACCTGCCATTTTGTATGTGCAAACGCGGCCATTTACATTTTTTGTTTTCAGGATATCGGGGCCTTGAGGGTGTGTTAGCTACCCCAGCAGAGCTCTGTGTGCCCATATATCTGCCCTGATCTCACTCCCGGGTCCCAGCCTTAGTCAAACAATTAGGTGTGTGCAGCCCTTTAGCTGGCATCCTTTTCTCTACAGCTGGCGTCGGGCAGGGAGGGAGATCTCCTCGGGTAGACCAGCTTATTGTCTCAGACCAGGCTTTCCAGCGCACTACGACGCATTGGATGCTGGTCCACATGAACGCAGATGACAAACTGCTGCTGAGGAGATCAATGTGGAGCAGAACAGGGGGGCTTTTTTAGTGTGTGTGTGTGTGTGTGTGTGTTTGTGTGAGCGCCAGTGTGTGTGTGTTTGTGTGTGTGTGAGGGCCAGTGTGTGTGTGTTTGTGTATGTTTGAGGGCCAGTATGTGTGTGTATGTGTGTGTGTATATGTGTGTGTGAGGACCAGTGTGTGTGTGTGTGTGTGTTTGTGTGTGGGGGGCCAGTGTGTGTGTGTGTGTGTTTGTGTGTGTGCCTGGGAAGGGAGGGGTTGGGGAGGAGGGATCGATGAGGCGTTTGCTTTGTTTAGGTAAATGATTGTGGTGGAGACGGACAGCAGCACTCTGTCTTGCTTCCCTGAGGGGATGGAAGACAAATAGTTATCAGAGTTGTATCATTTCTCTCTCTCATTCTCTTTCTCCATCCCTCTCTCTACCTATGTCTCGCTCCCTCAATCTCCCTCTATCCCTCTCTCTATCTCTGTCTCTCTCTCTTCCATTCTGTCTTTCTATCCCTCTCTCTCCTATCCTATCCTATGGCATCCAGGGTGCGCTTGGCTAGGATGTGCTAGGAGCGATGCAGGGCAGACCAAACTTAAAGGCCTCTTGTTGTAGAAGCTTCCCTTCATATTGTCCAGAATGACTCCATTCTCCAATCTGGGCGTAACAACCACGTAGCAGCTGTCTATCACGAATATATTTTCATAACATTAGAAGAACCTAATATTGATACAAATTAGAGTATATTATACATATACATATTAAGGATAGAATTATGGTTTATCGAAGGAAAATGAAACACTAAATTCACTTTTGCAGATGTCCATCAACATTGATGAGAATCGTATAATAAAACGCATCCATCTTTGTGATCTTGACAAAATAATTGCATTATCCTGTTCTCATTGATTTTTGGTGAGCAAATCCAGTCTTATTGTCAGACCTTATCAGTCTTTTAGAATGATGGCATTGTGAGAATCCCAACGTTTCGCTGTGGCAGAAACTCGCTTACTACATCAATTCAGAGCCGCCGACTTTTGAAGTGCGGTTGTCAGCGACAGGGTGATCATGGGCAGTGCGTTCCACGTAAGAAAAATGTGTAGGGTCGTACTTTAAAAGTTCATCCAAACCAATGGACTCCATCGACTGATTAGAGCGGATGGCAGGCGTGGCTCTGAGCAGGTAAAATAACGACAGAGACCGGAGGTTCTGATGTGTTGAGGTTCTGCTCCAGAGAACGCTGGGTTAGGGAGGGAGCAGACGCGCCACTAGAAGGAGCTATTTATCTACATCACACAGAACACAGGCCCGGTACAACACCCACCCTACAGACACGCATGGAAGACAACACATCCTTACACACACACACACACACACACACACACACACACACACACACACACACACACACACACACACACACACACACACAGGAAGACATGTAACCACACAGCATAAGAGTGCAAATACAAACAGACACACACATACACAAATATGTACACATGCACACAGATGCATAAGCACACACACCCACATACACCCACACACACACCAAAAAAGTAAAAGAAAAATCACTAAATTACAAGGAATGTTATTGAGGAAAAATGTTTATTATTAATAATAATCATGATAGTAATAACTGTAATAATAATTGTGATAATAATCTAACAATATTATAATAAATAGTACTGTTTCTTTGAAGCACGTTGGAAGCATACAGAAATTAAAAACCAGTCAACAGAAATACAAAACAACCATCCCGTTATGGCTCACCGGCTCTGGTTAAATGTTAAATGTAATTCTTTATCTATTTAGTTATCTAGATACCTTTTTCTTATCTATATATTTTCCTTTTGGAACAGTTGTAGAGAAAAAAAGAAACAGAAAACCAAGAAAGAAATGAAAAGGAAAATGTAAGAAAAGACAGGACGATTTGTTTTCGTTTGTTTGCAGGTTAAGCGAAGCACACGTTCCTCTGGTTCTAATATACAGCAGTACAAGGTTTCGTCTATCCATAGAAATGAAGGAGGAGTCTGTACATTCGGTAGATAAAAGCACATCAAAGCTGTAAACAGGAAAGGGTGACCCCCCTCTTAAAAGACGAACGAACCTCAAAAAACCAAAAACGTCCCAAAAAGTTGAAACAACGCAAAACAACGACAACGACAGCAACAACAGCGACGCGACAACCAAACAGACAGACGCCCAGAAAACGCATGGAAAGAAGGAATCTTTGATCGTTCTTGAACCCGCTTGCTCGCTACGCCTTTTTTTACAAACCTTTTTTTGTGCTTTGGGGGATCTGCATAGGGCGTTTGTTGGGGGTCCTTTGAGGGAGGGTGGGGGGAGTACCAGAGTAGGGAGAGGAGAGTATGTATGTGTGTGTGTGTGTGTTGGGGGGAGTAACAGAGTAGGGAGAGGAGAGTGTGTGTGTGTGTTGGGGGAAGTAACGGAGTAGGGAAAGGAGAGTGTGTGTATGTGAATGGGGGGGGGGGGGGGGGGGGGGGGTTGGGGGGGCTTGGGTGGTCAGTGAATTACCAGGGGAGGTAGGATTGGTTATTTATTAATTAAATATTTTTCTGGGCTTGTCTCGGGTCATTGCTAGTCCCGGCAAGGGGGAGGGGAGGGGAGGGGAGGGGAGGGGAGGGGAGGGGAGGGGAGGGAAGGGGAGGGGAGGGGAGGGGAGGGGAGGGGAGGGGAGGGGAGGGGAGGGGAGGGGAGGGAAGGGGAGGGGAGGGGAGGGGAGGGGAGGGGAGAAAGGGATGGAGGGGGAGTGTATGGAGGTTGGGAGATAGGGGGGGGAGGAGGAGATGGGGCCTGGCTTAAACTGTCTGAGGTCTTCGGCATGAGGTCGTTCCAGGGCGAGCGAGATAGAGATAGAGAGAAAGAGAGAGAGAGAGAGAGAGATATCAGGTGCTCATATAGGGCTTTGCATCTGAGGTATACGAACAAGTCACAGACCAATGAGCACCGGGGAAGCCTTGGGGAGGGAACACAACACACACCAGCGACACGGCGGTGGAAGGAAGCTCAGGATTTGTCACGTTGCCGTTGTTGTGTGCAGCTACTTGTCGGGGCTGCATAGCTTAGCAAGCGAAAAAGGTGGGTCCATCTTTTAGAAATGTTCGGGAAAAGGTTTTGAACGCGGGGAGACATTGGTGTGGGAAGGTATAGAGGACGCTATAGGTATATACTTTATATGCCAACTTAAAGAAGGACATGTTATAGGGTCGGGTGGGATTTACAGTAGTCAGCCATAGAGAATATCCAAATGAAAAAGCTGCTTGGCAACATGTTTTTCATTTAGTTTTGCTTGAATCTCTTCAACAAATCAACAATGGTGTGGACAGCATTTACAGTACATATAAACAGGAGGGAGGGACATCAACCCCCCCTAAAGAAACTCAGTAATAAATCAAAACAATAAAGATCAATAAATATAGAGAACAAAACAACCTATATTAACATTGCAGGGATCAGGGTTTCCCCGCCATCCCCGATAAGATTGACATCGTTAGTTGTTTAACATTTTCTTTTGTTTTGTCGTAACAAAGTTCATGTTTGTGTGTCCATTGTCCCTTGCATTGTCTCTCATCGTGACCTTTGACCTTCTCTCTGTTCAGGAAGAATGTCCCAAGCAAGCGTCAGAGTTTTCTTTTCTTTTTTTTGTTTTGTTTGTATTTTTGTGGTTGTCATAGTTTCAGCGACAGCTGCCTGAGTACAGCTGCTGGTTGGCTGAGACACGTCGGAGGATGCTGATTTTAAAAAATATATAACGCCACTTTCCTCTTTCACTGGAAGCACACATATAGGCTGACGGACGAACACACTCACACACACATGGATCTCATTTAGTCTCAGTCCTGGTAGGAGGCCAAATATCTGGCGTAAACTATGCAAACATATCGCTGCGTCTCCGCTGTGCGCGTGTACCTGGTGTGACGGAGACGGACCACGCCACAGAGTCCTCACAGGTCCGGCTACAGGGTGCAGGGACACCGTCAACCCCCCCCCCCACCCCCCCCTCCAGCTCCTAACTCAGCTACACCCGGACTACACAACTACACTATCTGCTGTCTGGATGCAGCTTTTCCCATCTGCAGCCCCCGCCCTCCTGCACAGTGCATCCCTGTTCACCAAGTCCCGAATGCCATGACCCCAACCTTTTTTTTTTGGGGGGGGGGGGGGGGGGGGGGGGGGGGAGAATGGGAGAGAGGCCAATCGCGAGAGAGAAACAAAAAAGAAATTGATATTTCAAAGGTTTCTTTTACCCGTCCTGCGCCTCCCCTCCCCGCTGCTTTTCCACCATCATCTCTATCCCTACCTCTTACACATTTAGACACACACACACACACACACACTCTCACTCACTCCCAAATGCATA
>JACYXH010000410.1:2480000-2502500 GCA_026745465.1 Lota lota | reverse complement strand
TGGTAGCCCTCCCTGATGTGTTGGTAGCCCTCCCTGGTGTGTTGGTAGCCCACCCCGATGTTGGTAGCCCTCCCTGATGTGTTGGTAGCCCACCCCGGTGTGTTGGTAGCCCTCCCTGATGTGTTGGTAGCCCTCCCCGGTGTGTTGGTAGCCCTCCCTGATGTGTTGGTAGCCCTCCCTGATGTGTTGGTAGCCCTCCCTGGTGTGTTGGTAGCCCTCCCTAGTGTGTTGGTAGCCCTCCCCGGTGTTGGTAGCCCTCCCTGATGTGTTGGTAGCCCACCCCGGTGTGTTGGTAGCCCTCCCTGATGTGTTGGTAGCCCTCCCCGGTGTGTTGGTAGCCCTCCCTGATGTGTTGGTAGCCCTCCCTGATGTGTTGGTAGCCCTCCCTGGTGTGTTGGTAGCCCTCCCTGGTGTGTTGGTAGCCCACCCCGGTGTGTTGGTAGCCCTCCCTGGTGTGTTGGTAGCCCACCCCGGTGTGTTGGTAGCCCACCCCGGTGTGTTGGTAGCCCTCCCCGGTGTGTTGGTAGAACATCCTTGAAAGGAAAAGAAAGAGAGTGACGCTGGAAGGGCAAGGTCTCTATTAAGTTTTAAGAGAATAAACATTAAAATATGATACATATATAGTCTTTGCATGATATTGACAATGAAGAAATAAATCTCTGGCTTTCTTTGATGGTGGGCATTGAAACCGCTGTTCTAATTTTTGCAAAGAAATCAGATTCAGGATATATAGGCTACTTTAGACAAGAGCACAAAACAACATTTCTAGCACTGATTCTGTTTCCCAGAAATATAGCGAATACACGACCCAACTACTCAATAAATAATTAAATAGAACACTTTGCAGGACACGGGGGTTCAGAACCGACAATAGGTAGTTATTAAACTAACAAATGTATAAAAGATTTGACTCTACAGAAACAACTTATGTATTATATATATATATATATATATATATATATATATATATATATATATCTTACACACATATCTAACAAAAACCCAACCACAATGAGGTACAGGGGACCAAACAAAAGGGGCGGCACAACCAACCAAATCATAAAAAAAAAAAAATTCTAATAAAAATACCAAATAAAAATAAAACATTGACATATGCAGCCCGCTGCTCCGTACTGTAAAACGTCCCCGTGAGACCCCCAGCGCATCCCCTCGCATCTGCGGCCCTCAACCCGGCTGTGGCTGGCTGCCCTGCCATTACGAGCCCCTGCTTTGGGTATATGAAGCATTTGTGGCCTTTTAAATTGGTTCCCATGGGGCCCCTTTGACGGGCGGACAACAGGCCTGTTGTCCTGTCAGCCAGCGGCCCGCTGAGAGCCGCTGAGAGCCGCCGTCTGTGCCGCGGCGCTCTCTCCGCCGCGGTGAGAGAGAGAGCGCGGTGCGGGGGCGGTGATTTACAATGTGGAGCCGCACAGAGTCCATCAGCGCCAACACAGACTAGCAGACACGGGGCCCCAGCCGGGACTGAGCCCAGAAATGCAATAACTATTAAAGAGGCTAAGGGAGGTATGGACTACGTTTGTTTTCGAAGAACGGTGAGCGAGAATTCGCAAGAGAAACGCATCAAATGAAAAGAGATTGAGGTTGGGATAAAAACGGAGATTGGTCAGAATATACGGTCGGCCATTTTGTTTCTGGACAGTATCCCGCGGTGCCATCTTACAAATGACTGCATTAAGGAGAGCCAATTAAACCGGCTATCATTTAATGGCCGCCTTTGCGGCCAGGCGAGACAGGGACTTCATTACATCAATCGGCTAGAACCAAGATTCTGTCGGACGCCTGCAATCTGGCCACTGCAGTGAACTCCACTCATGGGTAAAATGTCCAAACTCTTCAACAAAGGAGGCCTCGCTGTTAACTTGCTAGGGAGACACCTCCCAGATAACAGTGAAGTTCTCTGGTTCGCGAAATCACCCCAATCGCAGGTGGTTTAGACTACAGACCTATAGCATAAACTGGTGCGTTTGTTCAGAGATTTTAAGGACAACTCTGCGATTTTTACTGTTCTGCTAAAGCCAAACAAGCAGAATTTATCTGGAATGATGGATATAATGTGGTTAGATGGGGTTTTATTTGCAAGGTCAAATGATCCAAAATAAACAAATAAATAAAGGTGTTTACACTGACCTGTGTCTGATACTCACAAAGTAAATATTGTGTTAACCAATAAATGTTGAATACTTTCTTATTTGGGTCAGCCTAATACACTTGCAGGAAAGGTAAAATTATTTTATTTTGTTTTCAAATGTAAATGTTGTGTGTCTCATAAACTGCCAGAGGCCCAGCACAGCAGTGGAAGATACCATTCCACAGCGGCCCTTTATAGTTTGTTTTGAAGTCAATAAACGATGTATATGAAGGGGAGAAAGAAACGAATGCTGCCCTTTTTTTGTCCGTTGTTGAATGGTTGTCTTTCTCACACAATTCTGACCCCCTTAATCCCACTGCTTCTGCTTCTGCACCTGCCTTTTCCACAGCAAATGGGATTCCTCATTTTAATGGCACCGCTAAGAAGCAGATAGACCAACACAGTCATTTCAACTGCCCATCCCGCTCCTTCTGGATCGAAACAAGCTTATATAATAAGTCAAACTAAATCAAACAAAAAATAACCCAACAGAAACTGACCATCAAAATCAAAGTCAACTGCCCCAGAGACAAATTGAATACATACAGGTTATTCGGATACAGTCGCATTAAACACAGTTTTATGTACAAGTCAACCAACACCTTACTTAGTATTTAGACCACGGATACATAGAAAGTCATCCCCACCCCTCTGAGTATTAACATTTTCTGCAGAAAAATGTTAAAAGCCTTATTTATGTTTTATATAAAATGTTTTTTTCCTTCATTTTGTATAACCATTAACCATTGCTAAATTATTTTACAAAAAGGAAGAACATTGTTTTTTTTTCAGTTAGTATAGAACACAAGGATAACACAGTTTATTTCTATGATAGTAGTAATGATAGTAATGATAAATTATTTTTGTAAAATCACAAATATTTAAAAAGAAAATACACTTCAAAATAGAAAAAGCAAACCTTTAAAGTGCATTTGTTAAATGGATAAAAATTGCGTCATATTATTTACACATAATCGTGTGAAGAGCAGCAGACATCCCATCACCATTCAACTGGAGTGTCTTCTCCAATTCAGCTAACATGAAGTTTGTAATCTGAATACATGCCTGGTCTATATCTCTATCTCTATCTATATCTATGTATTATTTTCCTTTTGAAATGCTCATGATATTGTTTTAAATGTATCGTTCAACAACAAAAGATCAAATGTCTGTAGAAGGAGGTCTAAGCTAACAACGGCTGCTCCTTTTTTAAATCAAGAAAGGCTGAATCAAGGTGAAGCGGCACCTCGCAGCGATTAAAGCGATCGGGCTAACGAGGACATGGTCACGCATGCTAAACACAATAGGGGATGTGCGGTAATATAATTTGGTGGCCATTACATTTAGAGTCTGTAATGTACGAGTGGGTGCTCAGATAAAACACAGAAAGAAATTACTTTTTGGGCCGGGATAAAATAAAGGGGGCCTTGGATGTGTCTTCTAGCTGCGAGGCGTGGCGGACGCCTTAGATTATGGAGGGGGTGGGGTGGGGGTGGGGGGGGGGGGGGGGGGGGGGGGCTGTGAGGAACCAGCAGGGTGGAATTGGGGGAACGCCAGCGATAAGAGTTGATCCCGTCTGTATTCACCGTAACAATGGCCCCCGCGGTACGATGACGAGAGGGAAAGAGAGGTAGAGATAAAGCGTGTGTAAGGAGGAACATGCAACAGCAATGACGATTTCTGGGCCATGCTGTGTGTGTGTGTGTGTGTGTGTGTGTGTGTGTGTGTGCGTTTGTGAGTGTGTGAGTTTGTGTGTGTGTGTGTGTGTGTGTGTGTGTCCTGCGGGCTTGTGGTCACATCTGTGCGTGGTTTGTATGTACGTATGCATCTCCGGCATGCGTGCAGGCCCTAGTCAGAGCGGTGTATCGTCAAATGAGATCAGTGATTATTGACTGAACTCTCATATCTCTAATCTGTAGGGTAAAATTGCCTCAGTTGGAGCTCCTTTATCTACTGCAGTCTCTCTCTCTCTCTCTTCCCCCCAACGCTGGTCTCTCTCTCTCTCTTCCCCTCTCTCTCTCTCTTCACCCAATGCTTGTCTCTCTGTCTTCCCCTCTCTCTCTTCCCCTATCTCTCTCTTCCCCCAACGCTGGTCTCTCTCTCTCTCTCTCTTCACCCAACACTTGTCTCTCTCTCTTCCCCTTTCTCTCTTTCCCCCCAACACTGGTATCTCTCTCTTTTCCCCCCTCTCACTCTCCCCCCACCCTGGTCTCTCTCTCTTCCCCCCTCTCACTCTCCCCCCCCCCCCCCCCCCCCCCGCTGGTCTCTCTCTGTCTTCCTCCGTCTCTTCTCTCCACCGCTACTTCTGATTCCACTCTGTTTTATGATCCTATCAGCCACAGCAGGCGCAGATGTCATTTACTGGGACGACAGAGCGTGCGCGCCACACGTACATGTTTTTTTCTTTTTTTTTGTGAGACCGTGCATTTGTGTGTGAGAGAGATAAGTGTGTGCACGGAGCATATTGCCGTTTCTTTTTGTTCTTTTAAAGTATGCAGCATGCCTGCGTGTGAGCGTGCACATGCCTACAAGTGTGTTGCACGTGTTAAACGTAGGCTTAGCGCGTAAATTAAAAGGTGGGGCACAACGGCGTTTTGTGTTTTTCCTGTGTTTCACTTGTGCTTTGTGCAGCATGCATGTTTGTGTGTGTGCATGAAATGGCGTGTAGGGATCAGTAAAAGCTGTGTGAGTATTTATGTGTGCGATACTCCCCTATAGATGATGAGTTTAGTTATAGTGTGCCAGAAACTGTGACATCAGTCCCTTACGTTAATGTGTACAGTGCAGTTTGACTGTAATGTCAATGCATGAAAGTGTGTATCTGGCACCTTATGCTGGTGACTGCTGTTGAACATCAAGCTAGTATGAAGGACTGAATGACTAAGACTTTTATGTTTTACCATCTCCATTTCAGGGATGTTTTAAACTCCTGTTCCCTTCACAGCAACACCTGTGTATCCCATGATGCACCTGTTATTTTCAATATGCAAAATGTGCCATGTTGCATCAACATGGCACATTTTGCTGTCGGGCCTTGGTCAAATAAACCATGAGAATCGTAATAAGCATCTATATAAAAAGTAAAAGAGAAGGGTTTCTTTTTAACATGAAGCCATGTAGCCTATGAGGGTTTTATTGCTAATTGTGTGTCGGATGTATAGAAGCATGAAACTCTAAGCGCCTTTGTGTGAAAGTAATGTGT
The DNA here is from genome assembly GCA_026745465.1 of Lota lota. Taxonomy (NCBI): domain Eukaryota; kingdom Metazoa; phylum Chordata; class Actinopteri; order Gadiformes; family Lotidae; genus Lota; species Lota lota. Next base: position 2,497,149 of record JACYXH010000410.1, on the reverse strand, counting down.
TTTTTCCTTCGTTCGTCTTTCTCTCCTCTCTCTTAAAGCCGTTGGGTGGTGATGGGATACCTCCTGCCTCTGGCGCTGTGCCAGCGATCAATGGGCTCTCTAACACATGGCTGCCCATTCGCCAACGAGTGCCATAGCTCTCACACCACCGTACTGCAATACATCACTTCCTCCTTCTGCCCCCGATTCAGCAATGCATCACTTTCTTCCCCTCAACTTAGCATGCCACAATGCATCAACTTCTGGTAGCCACCTGCTTTGGCTGAACTGCATCCAGTCCCATTAAGTCAGCCCCAAACTTTGCTCCACTCATCAGCTCACTTAGAAATTTAGCCAATTATCTTAAGGGGCAGAAATGGCTGTACCATTTACTTAATACAATTCAATTTTGAAATTTGGTGCTAAAACAGCTATTACTGAACATTACTGGCCCTTATGTATGTAGAGACATGAGTAATTGAAACAATAAAGCCAGAGGAAATTAGACAGAATCCAAACTAGCGCAGACGGCCACACCGATGGAGTCAGTAAGAGAGCTAATAATTGGCAGAAAGAGAAAATGACGCTTAATAGTTACATAAAAAAAAAACACAATTTTAAACTTTTCCCTCCATTGACTCCAAGAGCATTTAGTGATTTGGACATCCATACACCAAAGTACATTCAAGTCAACTAACAAAGGGCTTCTGAAACAGCTCCAAACACACAATCCAACCTGGATGGCAATGCATAAAATCAAGAAAACTCTTTGCAAACAAGACAGTAACTTGAGAGGCTGCATATTGAGTGGTAACATTTGACACCCGGCCATATTTTGTTTACTGTTTCCATGAGGAGCAAAGAGGTGTTGTGTTTTCTTTTTATTGTTAGATATTTTGTTTGTTTGTTTTGCTGGGATAGGAAGGGGGTTTGAGGGCGTGTCTCCCTCGATCTAGTAGGGAGTGAAGCGACTGCACCCTCCTCTGTAAAGGCTAGCCTGCAACATCAAAGATGAAAAAGCGCCAATCAGTATTCAATATAGGAACCTTGGCTTATATCATTAATATTAGATCATCTTTCCCCGAAGAAATGTTCCTCCCTTTTTTCCGGTAGAATACACTCTTTTTGAGTGATGTTTTTTCACTATAAAGTTGACTGAGAAGTTGGATTCAGTCGAAGAAGTAAGTTGCTGATCGTGGGATTTATGATTTGTGTTTTTTCCTAGCACTGAGAAAATCTGCTACTCTCAGTTGTTTACTTTTTTAAATTGTTAGAACTCATGGAAGTTAAATAGCCAACTAGAAGCTAACTTTTAGCCCATTCAAATCCTCTATAGCCTGTTATTTATGTTTTTTTATTATTATTATTTATTTTTTTACAAATGGCGTCACTAATTTCACACTTATTTTTTATTTACATTGCACAACACTAGCCAACAATGCATGCTAATGCATTGCTTAGCCTAGCCGGCAGGATAACAATATAGCCTTGCTTCTCAGCGGTTGGTTGAGGTATCAACCAACAGGGTGTCCCTTTAAATAGGTCAATCAAACGCACCCTTGCAGCTCATAAAATATTCTTTTTAATCTTATGAAGAACACACTGCGGTGTCCTTGCGCTCCTACTGCCTTGCCGTGCTAGTTGACAGAGAGGTGATGTTGTTGCTCTACCCTCAGCTGGATTCATACTGCTCTCCAGACACTAGCCAGGCCCATCCATCAAAGGCTGCTTCTCAGGCTAGCAGAGAGCTCTGCTCTTAAGAAGCAGCAGAAGAAGAAGAAAGTCAAGCTAGCACCCGGCATACATTATCCTCTCCAACTGACGCTCAGCATAGAGGCTTCAACGCTAACCTCACAGGACTTAATTAGCAAACCAACTTTTAATTCTGGAACTGCTAGTAATAATAATGAAAAAAAGTTTGTCTTGGTTTTAGACACAAAACTAGTGACGTAGGCAGCATTCATTAGATTCAATTTAACTTTATGCAAGCCCTGGAAATCTTGCTAACTGATTAGTCACCATACCATTAGAAAGACCACAATTACTGACTAGATCTGTTAGAGCTAATGACTTAATATAGAAAGTTGGTGGTGGTCTACAGGGTTTAGTTAGTCGAGGTTAGTTTGTTTTTAAATAGGCTGCCAGATTACATCCGAGTAAGGGAAAAAGGGAGGACAATTCTGAAGAAAGATAAGACGAGAGTAAAGTTATACGGTGCAACACAGGCCACAGTTTTAATTAAGTAAATGAAGAGGAAAAAAATGGTCGTAATTAATGAAGGCTTTTAGCTAGCAGCTGTACGCGGGGGCGGCGTGGGGTGGGGGGGGGGGGGGGGGGGGGGGGGGTTGTGGTTAGGAGGGTTGAAAAGTGTATTTCCAACTATCACTAACATGTCAACAGACTGCTCTGGAAAATTCTAAGCCAATCAGCAATCAACACATTTGAGTACCACTCACTACATTTGAGTATATATGCATATGTATATCTATATATCCATGTCCTCTCTCCTTTTCTTTCTATATGTTTTGGTCAATCCTCTTAACTTTTAGTCTCTCATGGCACGTCAAAGCATTTAGGAGATGTTTCTGTAATCTTTGAAGAAAATCCCTTTTTGCATACTCCGCGAAACAATTTCTTTTGTACTTTAATTATTATTTCCTCTCACATCTTAATGGGCGCTCTTTTATTCATTTCGACAAATTTTCAGTTGTTTTTTCATCTTTGATGTTAGCTGCAAAGCTAGCTAAAAACAAACATTAACCATTCGACTATCTCCCTTAGCAAAAATATTGAAAGACTGTGTTTCTTCCTGGAGGGGAAGAATTCCAGGTCTCAGTTGGATTTTCCGGCCCATAAAATTGAACAGGGAGTTTGAAAATAAGGTAATGTCCCTTTTTCATTTACTGAAGTGGCATGGACTCACATTCAACATTAAAACGGATCTCTCACATAAAAGAAAACTCACAATTCATAGAAACAGTTTACTGATATGTAGCCTTAACTTGTTTTAAATAACTTACCTTGCATTGAAATTCTCAATTGTGGACATTTGATCAAACCACTGTGAAAGCCTTTTTTTGAATATGTGACCCAAATAGAGATAACAAAAATATATCTAACCCTAATGTATTTATGTTTTGACATATTATATTCACCTATAATTTTACAAGAGGAGAAAATTAGATAATATGCTACAATATATTACACAAATTGCCCTACAAAACTCTATTTAGTCAAATTTTCTAAATCTACTTGTCTGGTCACACAGACCAATAACTCATCTTTCACAGTCTGACCTTGTGATTCACGTGACGTGTATGATGTGTCTAATTACAACAGAACAGAATGATTAGCATATAAGCTACAACGCAATAGCCTCGTGACACGATCCTGAGTTCTCCCATTCTGTTTCGCTGCAGATCGGTCTGGCCTCCAGCCTCTCCTAATTTTTTTTAATGCTGGTACCAATCAACGCTAAGGGGAGGGCGTTTCAGTTCATGATGAACTAGGAGCGTCGCAGTATGCAGAATTTCAAAACAAAGGCAGTGCCCAAGGAAAGCGTAGCAATCAACGGAGCAATCAAAACGGTTTTACATGAAGTAGACAGAATAAAAGATGAACGGAAATGTGCACGGGAGGCTTTTAACAAAGGAGGATATGTTTTTGCTTTACTTCCGACTCCGTTTGGTAGGAGTGGAAAGAGCAAGAGCGTCACTTAGTTATTTCCTCTGATTGGCTGGAGTGTTTTGAACAACGTTAAAGCCCATGTGTGGAAATCAACTGCGGCCCAGCCAAGGTCATTGCGTAACGAATACGTGGATGGTCTCACGAGGCTAACCGTACAAGGCGACGACGAGACACGAGCTTTGAGTACTCACCATGGTGCCAACGCTGTACGTGGCGGCGGGACCGATGGTGTGGTGGTATGGATCAGCTGTTGCATAGACTCTGCCGTAACTGTGCAAGTCCAGAAGAAGACAAAACCAAAGAGAAAACGCTTTACTTGAAAAATACAAAAAAAAAACACGGCGGTATCGTCGGTAATGTCACACCGATAGTGATAATGATGTTGAAACACTTCTTCAATGGTAGAAATATACACGGCCATGGGTTCTTAAAATGTTTTAATCTCGGGACCAATCTGTGTCTCTGGGTCCCCACCGATGCACACTTTTTTCTGCGGGTTCTGTGTGTTGTAAGAACGCGATCGACCTCCAAAGGGGACCCATTGTGAGACTCAACCCAACGCTGGTCTAGGTGAAGTGGGGTAAATCCACAGGCATACAAGATGGGGGGGGGGGGGGGGGGGGGGGGGGGGGGGTGCGTAGGGATGCTAGTTATTGATGTGTGTGTGTGTATCATCAGACGTTTTTGGTTGTCGATTTTAGCATGGGTCTCTGGGAGAGATCTATACTCACCCCCCTCCCGCATCACCCCCCACCCCCATCCCGAATGGCGCTAAGGTCAAATAAAAACACACTCTGTATGAATGTATCAGATGTTAAAGCAGAAAGGCCATGGATCACAGTGATCAGAGTGGTATTAACCCATTACAATTCATCAGGAGGGTGTTGCAAAAAAAGGAGTGGGGGGAGCCCAGCAAAGGGAGAGGGGTGGGGGAGGTAGATCTGAGGGGGAGGAAAGAGAAAGACAGCATGATGAATAAAGGGAGAGAAAAGAAAAGAACCCCCAAAAAACAATTGTAGTTGGGACAGCATAGGGGAGGGGAGCAGAGACGAGTGTTTGTGCGTGCGTCCGTGTGTGTGTGTGTGTGTGTGTGTGTGCGTGTGTGGGTGTGTGTGTGTGGGTGTATGTAACAGGCCGGTTGCCTCATCCAAGTCCTATCGCGGGCAGCCAACAAGACAGGTGCTTGAGGCTAAGCGGCACCTTATCTGCACACACACAGAGGAGGACAATAGCTGAAGACGACCGGAGCTCGCCAGAACACACCACACGGTAGAAGGCATCTCGTCTCTATCTCTCAATGCAACAGACATTTGTTTTTTGGGGAGGGAGAGGAGGTGAATCCCAAGACTTAAGAGCAACTGAGCAACACACAGACAGAGAGGGTTGTGTGTGTGTCACTGACCGGCAGGGACGCAGTAGTTGTGATTGTGAGAATGGGGAAATGAAGGCTATCACTGATTGGAGTCATGTTGGAGTTTAGCCTGGTATGAGCATTTTCCACCTCCTCCTGCTCACACACACCTGGGTTTTTCTTGGCAAGTGTCTCCTGTCTGCACGCGTGCACACGCACACACACACACACATGCAGGAACGCACACACAGTTGTTTGTGTTTCCCTCTCTCTGCCCCTCTCTGGAGGGGTTACCCCAGACCATTCTCCAGCACTGGATCAGAACTAATCCTCCACCATCCACCGACCTCACCCCTCCCCTCCCCCTCCGTTCCTCCTCTCATTCTCCTCTCTTTATCTCTCTCTTGCTCTCTCTTTTCCATTTTCCCCTCATTACACCGGTACCAGGGGTTTAGGAGCGAGAGACAGCGAGAGACGGAGAGAGAGAGAGAGAGAGAGAGAGAGAGAGAGGGATAGAGAGAGAGAGGGATAGAGAGAGAGAGAGAGAGAGAGGGATAGAGAGAGAGAGGGATAGAGAGAGAGAGAGAGAGAGAGAGAGGTTTGTCTCCAGTAAGCGTCTTCGTTTATGTAGGTCTGGAGGCCACAGATAACGCTCTACAAGTGCTCAGGAAGGAGTGTATGGAGAAATTGGGTGGTGGCGGGGGAGGAGTAGAAATAGAGGAGAGGATTGGTTTTGAGTAAGGTGGTGGTGGTGTTCTAGAGGTGAGGGGGAAAGCAAGCTTAGATGGGCCGTACCAGAGGGTCGTGTTAGGGGAGCAGGGAGGGTCTGGCCGGCCCGGGACCCTTTGAAATTCAGATTTCTATTGACCCAGCGCTCTACTTGATACGGAATGACTCACACACACACACACACACACGCACCCACACACCCACGCACACACGAACACACACACACGCACACACACACACACACACACACACACACATACACACGCACCCACACACCCACGCACACACGAACACACACACATACACGAACACACACACACACACACACCTGCGCATGCACACACACACACGCATACACACACACAACACACACACACACACACAAGCGCACACACACACAGCGCCCGTGTGTGCGTGTTCATACCCTGGAGAGGCAGGGAGTCGGCGTCAGACTCTCCACTAATCTAGCCTCTGTAAGCCCTCTCTTATCCCCCAATAAATAAAAGGGGAACATTCCCACACACACCTACCCCCCCCCCCCCCTCCTCCTCCCTCCCCGCTGCTAAATCACAACTGTTGGGAAGAAAAAAAGACAAAGCGGGGGAGCGGAGGGAATAAAGAGGGGAGACACAGAGAAGTAGAGAGGGAGAGGGGGACAGGAGAGAGAGAGAGGGAGAGACGGGAGAGAGGGAGAGAAGAGAGAGAGCATGAAAGATAGATAGAAGCGAAAAGAAGGAGAATGAAATAACTCTTGCCCAGAGACAAGCTCTCTTCTATTTTCTCCTCTCCTCTGTTCATAACTCCCCCCAGCGAGGCACTTGCGCCGCGCCTCTGATAAATCTTATATTATCGGGGGGCTACAGGCCCCTGCTGCGGCCCTTCCTTATCGGCCCGACACGCTCAATCTCCCCAAGATTAGCTCCCCCAGCACCTCCGCGCAACACAAGTAACACACACACTCACACGCGGCCCAGCGCGTGCACGCACACATGCTCACACACACGCACACATGCTCACACACACACACGCACACACACACACACACACACACATACATACACACAGGCATACACTGGAAGAAAAAAACGCAACGTGACATGCGACAGGCGTGTGTGTGTGTGTGTGTGTGCGCATCACAGACACGCAGACTCTGGCGCTACAGCCCAGATGAGCGGGTCCACCGCCCCACCACCGGTCGTTTTGTTCCCCCTCTCTGAACCGGTTTTTCTGAGGTTTCATCGCGTAATCTGTAACCAGGGGGAACGTGCTCCTGGCGGTGCTCTATGGAGATCTAATGGCCCCTAATGCCTTATTTCCATACCTGTCACTGTAGGCTGCAGCAGCTGTGGCTGCCGGCTGGGCGTATCTGTAGGCTGCGTATCCTCCCTGAGGAGCAGAGTGGAGGGTCTCAATATCAGGTTGGATTCAAAATGGAAGGTGAACAATGGTTCCACATTGAGATCTGGGGTACCACAGGTACCACACAACCTGGATGTGTGGTGTGAATATTTATATTTATATATCTAAATCTATATCTATATCGATTTGGATATAGGTATACAAAACATGGAAGTGTGGTGTGAGTATTTATATCTATACATCTATATCTATATCTATATTTATATATGTGTGTTTAACTCTGCAAAGGGATTTCAAGTTGTTTAGTTTATTTTGGCGGGGGATATCGTTTCCAGCTCCTAGAGCCATCTGCCACACCCACATCGTAGCAATACTCAAAGAAGACAATATGTTCTGCAAGGCAATTTATATAGTATACATATCTAGATATGTATACTATAAATGAAGGTTCGTTGATGCTAATTCCCTCTGCGCCAAGCCTAACCACTCTGAAAAAATAGGATGAGAAGGATACACGATCTTAAACGATTACTTACATAGATTTCAGCGCCGTAGAAGCCATCCTGATAAACCACACTGCTGGCAAATAGCAAAAACACAAATCCGACTTTAGAAACATTAGACAATACACTTTTACTCCCAAGATCTATAGCCATCTAGATGTCATTAAATAAGCAGTATATATGCAGTGATTGAAATGATGGTGTCACATGTTTTATACACAGGGCTGTTCAAAGTGGCTGGTGGGAAAACATATTTTTGTTTTCTGCATATTTCTGTTGTAATTGTTCTCTGTGACATTCTATTACCATCTGAAGCAACTATTCCTTCCCTCTCTCACTCCTTCCTTCCTTCTGTTCTTCAGTCCTTCCTTCCTTCCTTCCTTCATTCATTGAATCCTTCATTCCTTCCTTCTATCATTTATTCCTTCCTTCCTTCCATCTACCATTGCTTCCCCAACACCGTCTCTGGGGCTCCTGTTCTCTCTCTCTCTCTCTCTCTCTCTCTCTCTCTCTCTCTCTCTCTCTCTCTCTCTCTCTCTCTCTCTCTCTCCCCCTCTCTCTCTCCCTCTCTCTCTCTCCCTCTCTCCCTCTCTCTCCCGGGAGTGGGCCCTCTGGACTGTGCAGTGTTCAGGTCATAGCAGTCCATTCTCCAGCCGAATAAAGAATGACACGTTCGAAAAAAAAAATAAGGGAGACAAATTTGGCCATTCTGGAATCAAAGAGCAATTTTCCGCTCTATTAGAAGGTGGCCTTTTGTTTTCCACATGCCATTCTTCCATTTACTGGCACGCGTGTGTGTGTGTGTGTGTGTGTGTGTGTGTGTGTGTGTGCTGGGTTAACGTAAACGTGTGGGTGCGCCGTGTCAGTAGATTAGATTTGTGTGGCGGTGCGTAGTCAGCCTCTGAGACTTGTCATACGGTGTTTATTTGATTTGGTGTTTTTGGTCTCAGTTGGCTGTGTGTGTCGAGTGTGTGCTGGAGTGTGTGTGTGTGTGTGTGTGTGTGTGTGTGTGTGTGTGTGTGTGTGTGTGTGCGCGCGTGTCTACTCACGCTCCATAAGCGGGGATGGGCGGGGGAGGGGGCGCGGCGCGGAACGTGTTGTAGACGGCTCGGCCCCTCCCCCTCAGGTGTGCTCCTCTGTAGGCTACCGCCGCCCCTGTGCTGGGGTAGGGAAACCCCGTCACTGGGGAGAGAGACATAGAGACACAGACAGAGAGAGAGGGATGGAGAGAGAGAGAGAGAGATTGAGAGTGTGTGTGTGAGAGAGAGAGAGAGAGGGATAGAGATAGAGAGACAAAAGCAGACACAATATTATCGGTTAATAAATTCTCACATCCAGCATGGAAAGCATTCTATAAAAACATTCAAGGACGTCTTTGTGTTGACCGCACAACGGAAAACGATTTTTCACACAAAAAACCGACAAAAGACAAACGATGTGGTGTTGTGGGTTAGTTTGCAATATAAACTCGCTAGGCAAGGGTCTTGCCTAGCGAGCGGCTACGCTGTTTGATATGGAGATACGCTGACGTGCTCGCTGATGTGCAGAAAGTATTTGTGTAGGTTTTTGCAGTGATTTGCGGTGATCTGCACATGCTGTTGAACCTGCCACTGTTCCAGCAATTAGCCAGGTGCTGAATGTCAATTCCACAATATTGAAAAGTTTACCCAACAAAAAGTTTAGCCAAAGTGTCGGGGACGAGAGACATAATGCCGTACTGACATTCAGGTGGAAGAAGGCAACCTAAGGGATGCTTTGCAACAGGAGCTTGAAGTTAAAGTGAAGCGGGAGCCGGCAAACCAGTGCTGAGCAGAGGCTGTCAGAGGGTCAGCAGAACAACATTCTCACCTCACATTCTCATGTGTTCACCTGCCCACATTTCGTGCACACCTATTTTCCACACTGTGCGGAAGATGTCATGTTTGTTTTTTCAGGATTGCATGATTATCATGTATAAACAGGTTCATGCCAGCCCATGTAGCAGGCACCTTAAATCTGCCAGCCTTGCAGACAGAATGAATCGGACTAGGATCAGTGTTCTATATTTGTGTGAAAGGTGCTTAAAATACAGAATGTATGGGAGCGACAGAGAGACAGACAGAGAGACAGACAGAGACAGACAGAGAGACAGATAGAGAACAAGGGGAAGACAGAAATACAGTGATTAAATGAGATATGAAGCATGGGGCTGGTGAGAGAGCTGTATGAGAGAGTAAGAGAATAAAACAGATATGGAGGAAAACTGGGAGAAAGGGAGAAACGTTGGAATGGGATTTCAGATTCCTGCATTTGGCAACAAGGACAGGCAGCAGATGGACTGCATTGTCTGAAATGGTATACTCACACACACACACAAATGCACAAACCTTCACTCATACCCGGTGGGAATGATTTAAGGCAAGGAGGCAAGGGTGGCACAGTGTTGTATGTGTGTGTGTGTGTGTGTGTGTGTGTGTGCGCTCGCGCGCGTGTGTGTGTGCGCGCTCGCGCGTGTGTGTATGCGTGTGGTTGTGTGTGTGCGTGCATGCGTGTGTGTGTGCATCTGTGCTTGTATGCATGTGTTTGTGTGTGCGTGCGTCTGTGCTTGTATGCTGGTGTTTGTGTGTGCGTGTGTGTGCACGTGTGTGTGTGCGAGGGCGAGGCCACAGTGAGAGGAGGTTGACGTTGGGTTTTCTTGGCCAAGCTGAAGGCCTCTCTTTTACCTTCAATCAGGGTAAGAAACCTTCACACACTCGGGGCACACTCATCATTATACGCGCACACACACACACACACACACACACACACACACACACACCTCCAAGTGCTTTCAAGGTGCGCGCACACACATCCTCACACCTACACAAATTCACACCACGCATTCTCTCGCTTTCATGCGAACAAACAATATATATATATATATATATATATATGAGTAAATGTATATATATATATACGGCCGTACAAAAGCAGACAACGAGACATTGCCTTCGCACACACAAAGACACACACACACACACACACACACACACACACACACACACACACACACACACACACACTCGCTCGCTCACTCGGGACCAAGCTGTAATTACCCACGATGCCCTGCATACAAATGAGCTCCAGCTCGTTTGCGAGATGCGAGGGCCCGGCCTGTTAAAGTCCGGTTCTGGCCCTGAACAACCCAGAGATTACAGCGGAGTGAGTCTGCTGCTTCCCTGAGAGAACACAGCGAGATCTACCTTCCCGCAGTACAAACAGGGTGCAAGCCCTTCAGTGTTAGCCGCGGTTTTACTGGTGAGTTAATCTATTGGAATATATCCATGTCCAAGCTCTGTGTAATGTATGCTGCCCGGCCGGTAGGCTACCTGGGAGATCGAACGAGACTAATGACCTGGCTGTGGAGTGTCTCCAACACATCACTTGCCTACAAATCCCCAGAAAAAAACTTTAGCCCCACAAGTCTTGTTAACCACCCCCGTTGACTCAGCAGCATGAAACACAACACTTGGTAGACAACAGGCAATAATGACACACTCTGTCACGCCTTGATCCGTACCGTCTCCATCTCTTAGTCTTCTTCCTCCTGGTTGATGGAAAGGTCCTAACACACACACACACACACACACACACTCACACCCATATATCTACCTCTATCTTCTGTGAAATGGTGCATGTGTTTCCTGCGGTGTGCATGCATCGGCTTCCTGCAAGGCCCTTCAAGTGAACAGCCCTGTTGTGCATGTTTTTTTTTTTTGTGCGTGCGTTTGTTGTCCACCCCAGCAGAGTGTTGCGGTATTTTTGTGCCGAGGTATGGGAGGAGACGTGGGCACGGGCATGTTGCTGCTAGCGTGACATATTTGAATGCATTCTGATGATGAGCTACGGCGGCACATGCAGCAGCGATGCTGTAATAACCAATGAATCACCGCAGGCCATCGCTGCCTGACAGCCAGAGGACCCATAAAGCAAACACCACCAGACGCCCGTTACGCGGGGCCCCCCGGCATCATGCACGAAGTCACACATGCACACAGCTTCTTGCACACAGACATACACACACACACACACACACACACGCACACGCACACGTGCAAACTCACACACTGACACGCACATACCCACTGACAAACACACACACACACACACACATTGACATGCACACTGACACTGACACACACACACACACACACACTCACACACACGCACTATGATATACCGTTTAATCGGGCAATGCAGGCAGGCATGTGGGGATTAAATTGGGCAGTGACTCGTGTGTGTGATTTGCATTCATGGTGTGTAGTGTTGTTTTTGCAAAGTGATGGGAAATGGTAGGTTTATATATTATATGCACCGTTTTGTTTGTGTGTTTGTTTACGTCTGTTGTTTGTCTCTTGGCGCTGAGGCCGGTGTCAAATCAGTTATGAAAAGCTAACAAAAACTGACAAAACACAAGATTTATGCAATTAGTGAAGTGGAGTAAAGTTGTTTAAATAATGCCCCAAATGTCAGTCAAAAGTGGGAATAGCAAAATAGTTACCTGGTAGTAGTATTAATAAATCGGAGTCGTTGGATTGAAGTGAGTGCAAATTTAGTCGCCTTGTCCATATCTTTAACACATAAGGAATAATTTAACAGAGGCTGTGAATCTGTATTCCTCCAATCACACGACCTCACCTAAACCACACCAGGAAACCATCTTTTTTTTAAATGGCTGAACATAAGACAGACTGATAGCTGTGTTTTGTGCTCCTCAGTGACTGCTTTCAGTTCAGGATGGGGACGCACTTCCACCTCCGTCACTTCCTCCCCACTCATGACAAAAAGTGTTCCACAACAAAGAGGGATCCAGTTACAACAGACAGAGGAGTGTATGTGGGGAAAGGGGGGTTCAAGGATTTTGGAAGTGACCCCACCACTGGTACCCTGTTGAACAACTGAGGTACTGATCCACGGCGTGCAAAGTGGAGGTGGAGGTGGTGGCGGTCTCTCAGTGCCATTCCTATTTGCAGATTCCTCAGCATGTTTGAGAGCCCCTCCCCCGGCTGCACTTTGCATTTTAATCTGATTTGTCCCAACGACGGCCAGCACTACTCTGCATATACTAGCTGTGGTCTGGTCAGCTGTGTGCACACAGACACACAGACACACACATACACACACACACACACACACACACACACACACACGCGCACAGGCACAGACACGCACACCTGCAAGCACACACATGCACACACACACACACACACACACCCATACATGCATGCACATGCATGCACCCACATGCACACAAACACACTTGTGTATTTACACAACAGACCAACAGACATACACACACAGGACATTCTTATAAACAAACACACATGCACAATGGCACGCATTGGTACACACACACACACACACAAACAGAAACACACGCACACACACACAACAAAGGGGAGTGTGTGCTTGTCTCACTTTGCATATATTCAGCGTAGGACACAGTCAATCCATCAGTATTACATTTCCTTCATTGTCCTTCATGCCCATGCGGTCTACTCCACTCTGTCCCCTACACACGCACTCTCTCTCTCTCTCTCGCTCTCTCTCACTCCCTCTTTCTGTCTGGGTGTCACCCCACCACTTCCCACCTATGATGTACACACACACACCCTCCACAAGATATTTTGTAAATGCTGATCCAAAACAATAAGCTAAGAGGTGCTCCGGTGGCCTCTCTCACCACCGGATGCTATCGCTGCTGCCGGGCCTGTTCTGAGTGGAAGTCTGGGTTCCGTACGGGCAGGAGAACACAACATGGGGTTTCGTAGGGGATGTTCATGTATGCAAAGGTATGCGTACATGTGCATTTACGTGTGCCTGTGTGAAAGAGCAATATGCGTAATTTGCATTTGCATGTGTATTACAAAAGCATGTGTATGCCTGCTCACCTGTGTATATGTCTTTCAGCGAGCGTGTGTGTGTGTGCACACACAAGTGACACCAACTGCGCCTATGTGCAATTTGCGTATTGTGTATTAAAAATGCCTGCGGGCGTACATGCCCCTACTTACCTGTGCATTTGTGTGTTAGTATATGTGTGTGTGCGTGTGTGCGCCCCTACACTGGGTTAAGAGCAGCGAGTGGTCGTTCCCCCCCCCCCCCCCCCCCCCCCCCCCCCCCCCCCCCCCGCTCATCCGTCATTCTCCTGAATGGGATTTGAGCACAATAAACCTGTAGCCGCGCGGGGAATGGAGACAGAGTGCGCTGTCACGCCACCGGGATTTATGGCCCCCAATTCCGCTGATCCGAGCTGGGAAAGCGGTCTGATAAAGAGTGATTAATCGGCCTTACATCCCACTTTATTCCCGCCCAAAGTAGATTAAATGTGGCCATAATTATTTCAGCAGAAATCTGAATCCCACACTTCCGCTCCGGGAATCTTTCATTTTTCATATTTTGCGTGGAGGCAGGGAGAGGGAAGCAGGGAGGGAGGGAGGGCATTACAAGAGCAATAGATGAAGAGAGAGAGAAAGGCACAGAGGGAGAGAGTAGATATACAGATAAGGACACATAAATAAGGGCAGGAAGACAGCTGCTGGAGAGAGCAAGACTACTGTAATATAGACAAACAGATGGGCAGACAGACAGACAAGACGAGGGTAAGAGAGGGGGTGTTTACATATAAACTGTCGTTTATAGGCTTGAAATTGAAGAGCGTATGTGTGTGTGTGTGTTAACTTAAAAATGGTTCAGTTGCTGAAGAAGTGGAAAAAAGTGTGGTATGCTGTTTATAGCTTTTTCTTTCTTTTATCTTCTGTCAGCACTCCCAAAAGAATATTGTCTCCTGTGATCCATCTTTCCTTTCCTCTCCCCCTTCCTCTATCCATCCTCCTTCCTCTCTCCTCCCTCCCTTCCTCTGCCCGCCCTGGGATGACTCCCGCAGGGGGAAAGGAGAGAAGCATATGGTGCCGTTTAGGCGTGGCAAACTTTAAGATCACTTCATACCTTTGCATTCTGTCTGCCTGTCTGTCTGCCTGTCTGTCTGTCTGTCTGTGTGTGTGTGTGCCTATGGTCTGCCTCACTGTTTGTCTGTCTGCCTGTCTGTCTGTCTGCCTACCTGTCTGTCTGCCTCCCTGTTTGTCTGTCTTCTATCTGTCTGTCTCCTATGTCTGAACATGTACATACACACAAAAAGTATTTTAAATAAAACATTGGAATGGTACATTGAAAACATGAGGCATGTGTGTGTGTGTGTGTGTGTGTGTGTGTGTGTGTGAGAGAGAGTGTACTTGGGTATTTGTGTATTTGTGACATGCTCTTATGACAACAAAGGTGTGTGTGAGCCCTCAGTGGCATCCAGGTTTGGATTGGTGTGTAAAACAACTCTAAACTAGGAGCTGAAAGAATGAGATAGGGCAAAAGAGAGAGACAGAGAGAATGAGAGGGAGAAAAAGTAACTTGTTTACCTGCATAAAATTCAGGACCATAGACAGCTCCGACCACTGGATTCAGCTTCCAGCCTAGAACACAAACACACACACACACACACACACACACACACACACACACACACACACACACACACGCACACAGATTAAACATCTCAGTGACGTCTAAGAGCCATCTCCTCCATCTTGTACCTTGATCAAATATCGAACGGTCAACCCAGGCACCGAAGGTGTTCCCTGTGAACGTCGTACATCCTATCCTGTTCTTATCTCTTCCCAAAACCTGCCTTGTTCTACCTTCTGGATTAGGATGTAGGATATCACCCTGGCAGGAGACACATTTAGAGAGGACACACCGCAAGAGAGGTGGAAGGGCAGAAAGGTAGAGAGAGAAAAGAGAGAAACTAGAGACTAGAGAGAGGCTAGAGAGGTAGAGAGAATGGAGAGAAACTAGAGACTAGAGAGAGGATAGAGAGGTAGAGAGAATGGAGAGAAACTAGAGACTAGAGAGAGGATAGAGAGGTAGAGAGAATGGAGAGAAACTAGAGACTAGAGAGAGGATAGAGAGGTAGAGAGAGAATGGAGAGAAACTAGATACCAGAGAGAGGATAGAGAGGTAGAGAGAGAATGGAGAGAAATTAGAGACTAGAGAGCGGATAGAGGTAGAGAGAGAATGGAGAGAAACTAGAGACTAGAGAGCGGATAGAGGTAGAGAGAGAATAGAGAAAAGTAGAGACTAGAGAGAGAGGATAGAGAGGTATAGAGAGAAAGAGAGCAAGTATAGTCAGGTAGTGAGAGAGTAGAGAGACAGTAGAGAGACAGTAGAGTGAGGTAGAGAGATATATAGTAGAGAGAGATAAAGAGGTAGAGAAAGAGTAGAGAGAGAGAGCAGAGAAAGGTAGAAATAGATAGGGAAGAGCTGGGATAGATCAAGTGAGATAGGGTTGTTGAAAATAAGCTCTTGCTTGCTGGCTGTGTTGTGATATGTTGCCTTCCGTTGTGTTGTGTGCCGCGTTGTGCAGTCTTATTCGTGGCACCGCACATATAAATGTATATATGTGCATCTATATAATCATCTCATATTGACACAGTGCCCTGAATTAGATTAAATTGTTATCTTATGGGGGAAAATATTGTGAAATCAGCAACTATTGAATGGTTGTGTGAGCGATCGATGTTGCATCGTATACGAAGGCGCTGGTAATTTACACCCCTAGAGTGTTGCGAGTTTGCTGTGCATTCTAGCATGTGTCGCCTCGTGTGTGCTGTGGTGTGTGTTACTGTAAACTGTGCATGTTCTGATATGAAGCATGTGTCGTGGTGTGTGTTCGTGTTTAGGTTCTAGTGTGTGTGCATGTGTATTGACTATGTGTATTGGTAGGGTGCGTGTGTGTTTTCAGTGTGCATGTTGTGTTGTGTGTGTATGATGAGTGCGTGTTATTGAATGTAGTGTGTGCTGTGGTGTGTGGGTGTTATTTTTATGTGTGTGTGTGTATTTGTGCATGCGTATCCATGTTGTTGTGTGTGTGACTGTGTGAGTGTCGTATGTAGTATGCAGTGTGGTGCGTGTTTGTATGTGTGTGTGTGTGTGCGTGTAGTTGTGTATGTGTATGTGTGTGTGTGTGTAGCGAAGGCGTAGCAGGGCCAGTGTGGTCGGGTGACAGTGACGAATGGAACAGCCTTCAGGCCTCATTCTCCCAGTCCAATACGCCCGCTCAAACACCCGGCAGCCGTGCACGGTTACGGGCCGTGCACGTGAGTGAGTGTGTTTGTGTGTGTGTGTGTGTGTGTGTGTGTGTGTGTGTGTGTGTGTGTGTGTGTGCTAGGGGAGATGGGGTGCTGACATGTCTAGCCATTTAATTCCCTGCCTTGTTCGCTTTATCCTCGCTCTTTTTACGTTTCGCCCTTTCCTGCCCCTCACATACACCCCTGCCTCTACCAGCCACCCCCCCCAACCCCCATCCATTCCATCCACACCAATGAGAGCAAGAGAAAGAGAGAGAGAGAGAGAGAGAGAGAGAGAGAGAGAGAGAGAGAGAGAGAGAGAGAGAGAGAGAGAGAGAGAGAGAGAGAGAGAGAGAGACGGAGAACCTAAACAGGCCCTTAAGTTCCTCTCACAGAACGCGCCCCCT
>JACYXH010000410.1:2465000-2475000 GCA_026745465.1 Lota lota | reverse complement strand
CCCCCCCCCCCCCGCTCCACCTGTGCTGCTTCGTCACCCTTAAGAGTTATGTATGTGTTGTGGGTGAGGAGCAAAGTTTCTCTAAATAAATAGAGAAGTGAGTTCAGAGCGCATGCTGCTCTGCTTTACATGCCTCTGAGGCGCAGCATCTCTCCTATTCTCTCATTGCATCATATTTTTCTTGGGGAGAATGTCACTGGGGCCGTAATTGGTTTCCCACCAAATAGTATGTATGTCAGACACAAGGAATGCATATGCATATACAGCTTCCCTCCTGGTCAGCCCAGGGGCATGAATACCCCACTCCCTCTGCCCTTGAGACAAGCCGGGGGGTGAAAAAAATAAGCTTGTTTTTCAATTCCTGTAGAGCACATGTTTTGTAAATTGTGGACGGCACGTCGTTTTCTTTTATTGTGTGTGAATCGTAATTTCTTTGGGTGGGAACTATAATTGGTGCAGATTAATTATTCTGTTTATTGAAAGACGAGGCAGGAACTAAGTGATTTTCTAGCCAACTGTTGATGTATGCAAACTGTCATCCACAAATATTGACTGGCTGATTGTGGGAGTGGGTGGATCAACTTAAAGTGTAATTCCTTTTTTTGCTTTATGTAACTGTTCATGATATGGTATAACGGTTTTCAGATATATAAAAGAACTTGGATATGATCAATTCTGAAATTTTCTACTGAAATGTAACCATTGGACACTCCCCACCCACAGCTGTCGGTAGTTGAGTTAAATGGGCTATCATGGCGATCCCTACCCTACCTCAACCTCCGCCACTCAACACAGTAACACACAGAATGCCCCTAGCATAGAACTAGAAACTAGCAATACAGTAACACACATAATGCCCCCATCATATAACTAGAAACTAACAATACAGTAACGCACAGAATGCCCCTAGCATAGAACTAGAACCTAACAATACAGTAACGAACAAAATGCCCCAAGCAAAGAACTAGAACCCAATACAGTGGCACACAGAATGCCTCTAGCGTAGAACTAGAAACTAGCAATACAGTGACAAACAGAATGCCTCTAGCATAGAACCAAAACCCTCATCCCGTCAACTAGCTTAGCTTATATTTAAATTACCTCGCCGGTTAGCATGGTAAGCATGGTGAGGCAGAGCATAACCGGTGTGTCATAGCTTTGCGTCGGCTATTAACGTGAGAGGCTCGGTATTAAGTAAGGAAGAAGTGGCTCATTTGTATATTTGACAGTGTCTAGTAGCAAGTCAAACTGGGAAAGACTGAGTGTGGGGTATTGTGGTGTCAGCACGGCGCTAAGTGGGGTGCACACTTATAGTATGTCACAGCGCATGGCAGCAGGCACACCAAGGTGGGCGGAAGCTGCCTGCAGGCGGAGAGGGAGAGACAGAGAATCGCTGATGTGTTAGTAATTATACGGCTGAGGCAGGAACCTGTGAACACAGAGTGTGCTGTGTGTGTGTGTGTGTGTGCGCGCACCTGTGTGTGTGTAAAACAGAGAAGCGGGGCTAAGGCAGTTTGCAAGATAGATAGATACGGCATAAAGATAGATAGATAGATAGATAGATAGACAGATAGATAGATGGCATAAATGCACACTTACCTTGGAGCCTCGCTCGTTAAAAATTATCTCCACGTCTAAAATCTTCCCAAATTGCTGGGAAGAGAGAAAGAGAGAGAGAGAGAGAGACAGATTGGAAGGGAGGGGATGGGGATATAGCGGGGAGGAGTGAGAGAGAGATGGGCGAAGGGAAAGAGAGAAAATAATTAGAATGTGTCATGATGGACCCGGGACAATCTCAGAGCTCCCCTCATTTGAAATAAAAATCTCCTTTAACGGACTGAGCCGGGCTTCAGATAAACTATGCAGCCCGCTGTACCCAAAAAGAGAGAAGAAAAACACTCCCACTCAAAAGGTCAAGTAGTGAGCGTTTTGAATTAACAAAGTCCTTCTTCCCCGACAATGAGATTAATAAAATATCCATTTACCCCTAATGCCATTTAGCGCTGTTTGCTCTGGCTGCGGTACAATAAAGACGAGGGAGCACCATGTGTGTGTGTTGGAGAGGCAGCACACAGGGAGGGGGGGAGGGTGTGTGCTGGTGAATGCTACAGAAGTAATGAACATCCCAGACGCTTGACACTATAGGAGCGTCTGGGATTCTGTACATTGTGTCGGCCCGCACGTTGCCGGTCCCCCCCCCCCCCCCACTTCGTGAGTACGCGCTGTTGATCTTAACGACGGCCATCATGTTGTTTCCCCCGCTCCGCGCACACCATTCCTCACGCAGCAGGGGGCGAAAACTAGGTCTAGGTTCTCCTCTCAATTAAAACGGGAAACAGCGTCTTAGTGGTGTGCGTGTGTGTGTGTGTGTGTGCTATGTGTGTGTGTGGGTGTACAGTCGGCGGGATGGCGAGGAGTATTAAAGGATAAGCATCAAAGCTAATGACAAGCCGTACACCCCCCACCTCCACATCGACCCCATGCTTTGTACTATGATAGCCATCACCTTAATTACCCCCCCCAATGTTTGCATAAGGGCTTCTTCATCTTATCAGGGTGCTCGGGCCGCTATCCGATTCATTCCTCATTTTAATTGGCTAATTACAGTCCAATCCTACGTTTCACTAGACGTTAGTAGGCTGTTCCTTGTGTTGTGTGTGTGTGTGTGTGTGTGTGTGTGTGTGTGTGTGTGTGTGTGTGTTGTGTGTGTAAGTGCGCTTTATATGACATCTGACCTCATGTCTGCCTGTGTGACTTGGGACTGTCTGTCTATGTATTAACTTGAGCTGGATCCTGCATAGGGAGCTGTGGAGTCTGCCTTGAGCTAGTCTTGACTAGCAGCAATTCTTGTCCTGGTGCTAGCCTCAGCTTGGACCTAACATCGGCCTGGAGCTACCCTTCGCCTGGTGCTAGCCGCTTGCCTCGGCCTGACACTAGACGCAAGCCTCGGCCTGCAGCTTACCTTTACATGGAGCTATCTGTCAGCCTTGGCCTAGATTTAGCCTTGGCTTGGAGCTAGCCTCGCCTAGCTCTACCCTTGACCTGGAACTAATCTCGGCTTGGAGCTAGCCTCACCTGGCGCTAACCTTGAACTGTAGCTAACCTTGGCTTGGAGCTAATATCGCCTGGTGCAAACCTTGGCCTGGAGCTAACCTCGGCTTGAGCTAGCCTCGCCTGGCGCTCAACTAGGCCTGGTGCTAACCTTGGCCTTGAGCTCGCCAGGCACTAAGAGCTAATTCCTTGGCCTGGAGCTAACGGCTAGCCTGGTCCACGGGGGTCGTGCTAAGCGTTGTGCTCATCTGACCTTGAATCAAGCGGTTGATTTCAATAAATAAATAAACATGGTACTGGGAGTGATGCAACACAAGGACACAGCGCCTCTCGCACCACCACTCACTACTACTTCTGCTGTGGCTAAACCCGGCAGAATTAACCACACCACGCCCCATTCCCTGTAGAGGAGCACAAAAGGCCGCAGCTCGTGGGCACACGTGTGTTTATGCACAAGGTTTCCATCCATCTCTCGAGCACACATCGTCTGTTTATAAATCTATACCTAAGATACTCCGTGACCAGCTCATGTCGTAAACAAACCTGCTAATACTTGTGTAGTCTGCATGTGTGTGTGTGTGTGTGTGTGTGTGTGTGTGTTTGTGTGTGTGTATAAGGTTTGATAGCTTGGCTGTAGAGCTTGTTAGCAGCTCCAGAGGCATTACACAGCCCTCTCCTCATCTTACATACACACAGACACAGACACAGACACACACCACACACACACACACACACACACACACACACACACACACACACACACACACACACACACACACACACACACCACTGATCGATTTGTTTACAGACCAGAGAGCTTTCCAGGCAACAGTTTAAAGCAACTTTTGGAAAAGTCTCTCAAAACAGATGGAGAATAATCGTAATAGTGACATTAATCTACGTTATTGTTATGCAAGCTGATCAGCGAGACTACAACAGGTAACAGTGGTTGCTTGGAAACAAGTTCCATCAATGCCAACAGATTATAAACCTGAATTAAGGGACTGTTTTTTGTACCAGGACTTGACACCGTGAGGGGGTTGTCACTGCAGGTATGTGCCAGCTGCCATTTTACAGCTTCAAAAGACAGCCGATAAATCAAATATTCGGTCTCATAAAAGCAGCACCATTCAGCATCTTTTGTTTCGCAATCTTTGCTCAAAACACGTGTTACATCATCCATATTTTACGAAAAGCAATGTGTTTCCATGTTTGTGTATTGCATCACTGCATTATTTGATGGACACTACAACCTCTCTGCTCCTTAGCCTAGAGTACAAAAGTGAATTTTACCATATGTAGAATATTTTATTCAGGCTAACTTTTTCTTTACGTGAAAATGTGTGTAAAATTGTATTTGAAACTTAATTTAAAACGTTGCGTTAAACGGCAGATTTATGTGTATGTGTGTGTGTGTGTGTGTTTGTGTTTGTGCATGTGCGCGCTCATGTGAGTCCGAGGCATGAAGCTAGGTGATCTCTACGCGTTGGACGACCAGGTAATAAACAAACGAGTTAGCATTAGAGCCTCTCCTCCTGGCCGGCGTAATGAGCGGGATGAAAGCCTTAATTGTTGTGAACGGTCACGTTAATTCATTAGGACTAATTGGCCTGTCAGGCATGCTGACTCAAAGGCGGGGCCGTGCGATCGCATGAAAAATACCCACAAGCTCAGAGGAGCGAGCGTATGTACGCTGCGCCGGTTAGCGCTAGCGCTCAATAGGCCGGATCAATGGGCCCAGGAGACAGGACAGAAATAGAACAGAGAGATAGCAAAAGGAGGATCCAGGCCCTCGCGCTGCATTGTTGTGCAACGGTTTGATTTCAGCCCAACTGTAGTTGTAGTTTTTCTGTTAGCAAGTCGTCGGTTCTCGCTCCTGCGTTCCGCGCGAGACAGCAGTTTGCAGCGCTGGGCTAGCTGCCGTCTCCATTAGTCCAAATTAGACTTAGTTTTTTTTTTTTAAGGCAGAGGACGAGAAGGTGTAAATCAGGGGTCCTAAATGCACGCTAGATTAACATCGTGCTGGTTGTGCTGAGGACAGCGTTATACAAATGCTGACCTTAAGAGAAATAAACAAAACAAGCTAGCTGACTTTACTTGCCGCTATACGGGTGGAAAGTCACTGCGCACTGCTCTCAATATGTATGTGTGTATGTGTGTTGGTGTGTGTTTTCCTCAACATGGATTCAATACAAAAACACACATTTATATTTTGCAGCGCCTTACTTTGTTGTCTTATGTCCAAGAAAACACTGCTAATCGCCGTAATCAACGCGCTGACGTGTGGGGCAGAACAACGGGAACAGAATACATATCTCGCCATGCCAGTCAATGTGCAATATAGCAGCAGTCCTGTACCAATAGGCGGATGTAAATGACCTGATTCCAGATTATAATTACAACTTTCTTCCTCGAGAGGCATAGCTTCGCGAGCGGGTTAGCGAGAAGCACGCAGGAGCCTTATGGAATAATTGGGTGGGGCGAGACCAGAGCGCCGCAGCGCACCAGAGACATTAAAGAAGAATTCTCATTCTAGAAGGCCATACTACCTGGAATTCTGCTGGAAGCTTCCAGAGCAGGTGATTAGGCAGGAGCAGGTGTCATTAAAACTCCATTAGCACAAGAAAAACCTGGCACACAAAAGAAAAAAACATCCTCCGGCATTTACCACAAACACAGTTAGACTCTGCTGAGGTATCAACACGTGTGTGTGTGTGTGTGTGTGTGTGTGTGTGTGTGTGTGTGTGTGTGTGTCTTGAGGGGTTTAGTGAGAAACAGAAAGAGATAGGGAGGGAGAGAGACCGAGCAAGATGGAGACAGAGCAAGAGAGACTGGGAAGGTGTGTGTGTGTGCGTGTGCGTGTATGTGCATGCATATTTTAAAGGGTTTGGGGAGAGAGAGATAGAAAACGATAGAGACAGAGAGATAAGGAGTCTGTGTGTGTGAGAGAGAGAGTGAGAGAGAGTGAGAGAGAGAGAGCATGAGAGAGCGAGTGAGAGACAGAGAGAGAGCGTGAGAGAGAGAGAGAGGGTTAGTGTGAAGGTGTGTGTGTATGTGTTTGCAAGTGTCTAATGACTCATTTAGGACCTCTACCTCTAGGATTGGGACAGTAAGGACCCTCTCGCGGCTGGCTCACTAAGTGCCTGCTTATTAATTAAACATAGCTGAGCCAGGGCTCTGGGGGAGGGGCTCCGCATATCAGGTTGTCAACGCTACTCTGCGTCGGGCTTCTCCAACAGCACCCACCTCCCCTCGTCCCCCCTCCCCCCTGACTCCACCTGCCTCCAACCCCACCTGCCTCACCCTCCCCTCCTCCTCCACCCTCCTCCACCGCTTGTGCGACGGGCGTCGCACTAGCCGTGGTTAGGGTAGAGGAGGAGGTGGAGGAGGGGGGGGGGGGGGGGTGGGGGGGGGAGCGTCCCTGCAGAGGATCCAGAGAAAAAAAGAAACAATAATAAAGAAATGACTACAAAGAAGTTCTGGAACAAAGAGGTCCCGCCCGCACGGCACTGACGGTGCCACGCCGTCACACCAGCAGAGGAGACGGCTTCCCCATGGGCTGGAAGACGGCCTGCAGTGTCTGCAAACTGTATACAAATACATATCCTATATACAGTGTGTACCATTTTTGTTTGGGTTCTATGTTCACCACAGGGAATGCACGATCGCAGATTAGAGATTTCAGCCACTCCTCGAGAATGAGAGAATCGGTGAAGTGGTGCTGAGAATACCAATTATCATTCTGCCATTAAAGCGTTTCACTCGGCCTGCTAATTTCCCTCCAAATGTGTTTTTCTAATTATGAATTAAACTCAAATAAGGCCGGGGTAATGGAGCCACAGTTTATTCCCTTTTTGTAGAGGAACGCATTCTACTTCCTTACGTAACTGTTGGTGCAGACACTCGTGGTATGCACACGCACACACACACACACCCAGACACATTCACACACATACACACACGCACAGGCACCCAGCCACAGACGGACAGACAGACAGACAGACAGACAGACAGACAGACAGAAACACACACACAGCCACACACATACACATGCACGCACACGCACCCAGACACACACACACACACACTCCACTATCTGGTTTATATGATGCCGGTAATCCTATTTCCTGATCTGTGCTACCAGAGATGTTTGAGCTAGTATTGCAGTCTATTATTGTGCTGTGAGATAGGACGCATCACCTTTGATTGAACCATCTTATATGGCTTTGTTCAATGCTCCGGTATTGCTTTTGTATTACGGCTTCCCGCTGAAATGCAACTGAATCCCATTTGCCGTAATGCCTCGGCTATTGCTTTTGTTTGCATTGCACTGCTAGCCGAGCGCTGCTAGCCTAGTGGAACCATTATGGGCGCAGTAAGCCAGTTGCTCAGCGCTCCATTCGCAGCTCAAGCCTTTTAGGGCAACAGCTCTCGGAGCGCTCGGAAATTGGGACTAAACATGCCCACAAGCATTAATCCTGGGAGCCGGACAATTAACAGCGGTTATGGTTTTTCTGAGTGTGTGTGTGTGTGTGTGTGTGTGTGTGTGTGTGTGTGTGAGTGTGGGTCTCACATCTCCCGAAGAGAAAAGTCACCAAACACTAACTACAAGCCGGCACCATCACAGACCTCACTAGTTCCCCCATCCCCCAAAAAGCACCATGTTGGGGGCACTCACAACTCCAAGCTAAGAAGAGAACAACACACGTCATCTGGGTTCTGGCAGTCCTACTATGTTACAGCACAACTTCTGGGGGGGGAGACGGCACAGAATCCGGGCCGGACACAAAAAACAGTATGTGGCGGAGTTACGCCTTGTTTCCTGTTTTGTTACGGAGATATTCTACCAGAGTGACTGATGCTAGTGGATGAAGCTTTCAGAAGGGGATTTTAATCTGTTCAACCTTCTTCTGGGCTGCAGGTCAGCCTCTCTAGCTGCTTCTGTCTCTGTGACCCCGGCTCTTGACCGGGGCTGATGCCCCCCCCCCCCCCCCCCCCCCCCAGCTCTTGATTGTAAGGAGAAGCTCACTAGATTGTCTGTCTCTTCCCATTTCTCTCATCCTCATCCTCCTCCTCTCTCCACACCTCAGTTCACCCACTTCACTCCTCTGGAATGAAAAATAAATAAATACACACACCCCACTATGGAATGCTGCACTCCTCTGCGGCTCACTGGTTAATTGTGGTGCAGCTCTTGGGTGGGTGGGTGGGTGGGAGTGGGGGGGGGGGGGACACCAGCTCTAAGTGACCGGAGATTGTTGTAAAGAGAGTTACAAGAGCCTTGAACCCGTTGCACAGACACACGTATCACTCCCCCACACACACGCACACACGCACACACGCACACATTCACCAACAACACCCCCGACTTCACCCCCCCCTCCCCATCACATGTGGAGCTGCCACGCCACACACAACTAATGAGGATAAAGTCCAGTTTAACCGCACTGAGCAGACTCATTAATTGTGTCTCTCTTGACAAGGGGGCAAGGGGGGGAGGGGTGTGTGTGTGTGTGCATGGGTGGTTAGGGTGGCTGAGGGGGGGTGTGTCCCTCCCTCCTCTGTATCGAGGCCTGTCCCCTCTCCCTGGGCTTCGTCTCCCTCCTCTCCCCCCAATGGAAACAACCTGCTGGAGGGAACACAACTGCTACTGATCTGGAGCTGGGGCTCTGTGTGTGTGTGTGTGTGTGTGTGTGTGTGTGTGTTTGTGAGTGTGTGTGTGTTTGTGAGTGTGTGTGTGTGTGTGTGTGTGTGTTGGGAATCATGGTTGGTAAAACCTCAAAATAGCTAACTATTATATTCTCTGAAAGTGTGTGTGTGTGTGTGTGTGTGTGTGTGTGTGTGTGTGTACACTCCAGACTAAAGTAAACAGCGGCCAGCGATACCCGGGTTGTTTTCTTAACAAGCAGGCGCGGGCGTACGAGGAGGGGGACCGGGTCCTCCTCCATGATGTGTGTGTTCAGCGCCACGCGGGAATACAGACTGTCAGCGTTTCTGCTTAGCGGCTGTTCTCCTTCTCGCACACCCACACGCATGCATGCGCGCACACACACACACACACACACACACACACTCGCTTTTTCCGTCTTTCTCTTATCTATCTCTTCTTACACAGCCTCAATCAATTCTTCTTCTTCGTTGGTTAAATCAAACCCGTACATGAAACTCCAAGGGCCGCTCTGTGTGGCTGTGTGTCAATGCGCAGTTTGACGTCCCACTGGGACCCCCCCCCCCCCCCCCACCACACACACACACACACACACACACACACACACACACACACACATGCCTGCCATGTGTTAAACAGCCTCAGAAGTTACTTTCTGCTAAACTTTTCCACTTGGCTTTGAGAAGGGGATCACAGTGGTGTGTGTGTGTGTATGTGCGTGTGTGTTTGTGAGTGTGTTTGTGCGTGCACCTGTGTGTATGTAAGGTGTGTGTGTGGGTGGGGGGGGGGGGGGGGGGGGAGGGGGATGGCAGGGTTACTGTAGTGATATCCTTTTTCACAAGGAAAAGGAGATTCTTTAGAAAATATCTAATGGGATTTTCTGTGCGTTTTACAGCGGGGCTTACAAATGACAGGATTACCACTTTAGTAGCCGTCTGCCTCTTACACGTCTCGCTTTTCGGAGAGAAAAAAACACCACTAGAGAGGAATTGTATTTATTTGCATTAAATAGTCTCTTCCATTCTGGGTGTTAGGGAACACAGAGAACTGGAGGACAAGCGGTGCGGTTGTCCAAGGTCTGGTTGAGGACAGACGTAGAAGGATGAAACATTAATAAAACCTCCTCTAATTAGGGTTAGAGGGCAGCTGGAGGTAAAGGTGTGAATCATTTACATCCTTATATCAATTTATTTATATATACAAAGCTGTGACTGGAACTTTTCATGTCTAATAGGGGGATGGACAGAATGAGGCCGTGTGATTGAATATAAGAGACTCGCT
>JACYXH010000410.1:2445000-2460000 GCA_026745465.1 Lota lota | reverse complement strand
GTAAGCCCCCTGACTTAGCTCAGCTACAGTCAGGAGGCTAAACTCTTCCGCTCCCTTTCTTCCATCTCTCTGTCTCTGTTCCCCCCCACTCCCCCCTTCCCCCCACCACCACTACAGTCTGTGAGCAGTGATGCAGGAACAGGAAATAATTACATGAACATTATCATACACAGGCAGCCCAGGCCTCCGCCTCTGTCACCAGGGAAACACCAGGACGCCTTGCGCAAATATGTTCCTGGAAGTGTGTGTGTGCTTGTGTGTGTGCACGTGCATGTGTGCGCTTTCATGTGTGTGCGAGCCGTAGAGAAGTAATCTGAGACCATGCTCACCTGATGGCTCTTTATTTTCTTTTTTTCTCAGTACACACATTAGGACACACAGACACATCACATGCCCGAGCATGTGTGTGTGCTTGCATGCGTGTGCATGAGTGCGTGTGTGGGAGTTGCTGATGTCAGCAGCTGCTTGGCAGCGGGCCACATCCCCAATGCTAGTGCTAGCTGCTATAGGCTAGAGCCAGACAGGTAGATTACATATGATAAGGACCTAGCCACCAACTATCCTCCTCCCAGAGATTACACCCCACCCCCACCATCTCTCTCCACAGTACCAGCCAGTGTGTGAGAACACCTCACCGGGGATATGCAGACAGATGCCAGCGTGTTGAGCGTGCAAATTGAGCCGGAAGCCATTCTTCCTTCACATATGGGCGGGCTCCTAGCTAGGCTATATGGAGCTAGCTATACCGCACATATCTTCTTCTTTTTTAATTAAATCAAACAGTTCAGACAAATTAAAATGAAACCCATCTTGATGTCACATTGAGGGAGATACTGCTTATACTCCGAGTGAAAGAGTGACTTACAAAGTGCACTCACACAGCCATTCTCTAATGTGCTAACTTTGTTAACCGTTAAACATTTCACTCCTTTCACATTATTCCATAAATATATACAAGCTGGTTACTGCAAAGCTAACAGTAGTTGTAGATGTATTCAAATATTGTATGGAAGAAATGGCTGTTTTGAAGAATCTATAGTCAGAGATATGTAAACAATATCATGTCAGAAATGGCACTGGCCATAATAACACATCTAAAAGACAAACTCGCGAGTCGTCTCTAGTCGACAGGTGGAATTAGTTTTACTTCCACCATTTGTTTGATTTGTCCGATTTATTTCAGATTAGTCAGACTTGGTTTGAATATGTGACATAGAACAATATTTCACAGCCTTACACAAACAATTTGGATCGTATTTGAAAAATAAGCTGATTTGAATATCCAACTGCTCTTTCACAATGGACGCAATGGACACAATCAGTCTGTCTAAAATGTGCAACAAATGGAATAATACATTTTTTTTATCCGTTTTTAATTTCTAAACCAATTTGTGGATGTCATAGGAGGGTGTGTTTCTGATCACAATACAACTTGTTTGGTTGGTAATTAAAAAAGTTATTGCACTTAAAAATTCCAACGCTTGCACTTTTTACATGGCTGGGCCCCTACACACTTGGCTGCAAAACAGCATTGGATATTCATAACCATTCCACTTTTTTTTTTTATATGTATGGCTTATATGTAGGGCCACCTTCAACTCCACTTTTTTTTCATTTGCCATAAGATAGATAGATATACATAAACTATAGTGCGTAGAGATTGTAATGGAATTTATTCCTCAGGCTTTTGTCCGTGCTTAATGCACACTTTAATCTCCCTTATAAAGACGGTCAGAGCCAAAGCAAGGATTTGCACTCATGTTAAATATTGGAGAACTGTGTCACTGAGATATAGTCTCAATCATTATATCAGGGCAAATCAACCCATCCTCAACCTTACACTGGTGTTATATCATTTTTTTTTTATCAGTTCATTCCAGCACACACATTTGGTGATGATATCATCAGGTTTTTTGGTGCCCGTGCATTCATTCTAACAAAGCTGGAAACACTAAAAGAGCCGAGAGTGCTACAGTGTTTGGAGACTCTAAGTTATCGGGGGGGGGGGGGGGGGGGGCGTCTTATCTCATCCAACTCAATTCACACACGCCAACATATTTCTGGCCATATCGGCTACACTACTGGACTCTCCTTTGTGTGTGTGTGTGTGTGTGTGTGAGGAAAAACGGTTTTCCTCACAATGCTGACTCCTAAACCCCAACCCCCGAACCCATCACTCGTGT
The DNA here is from genome assembly GCA_026745465.1 of Lota lota. Taxonomy (NCBI): domain Eukaryota; kingdom Metazoa; phylum Chordata; class Actinopteri; order Gadiformes; family Lotidae; genus Lota; species Lota lota. The sequence goes on along the minus strand of JACYXH010000410.1, from coordinate 2,457,817 downwards.
CACCTAACCCCCTTCTCCTCATGCCTTGGTCCTCTGTGTCTCCACCGGGGTGGTCAGGATTAGCATGGGACTGGGACAGCTCCCAGCAGCCCCAACCTTGGATGACAAGCAGGGCTACCGCTAAGAGCTAGCGTTCATGATTTCAATTAGTTTGTGTGTGTGTGTTTGTGTGTGTGTGTGTGTGTGTGTGTGTGTGTGTGTGTATGTATGTGTTTGGCATGTCTTTGTGTGTGTTTCCACCAAGTGTCCCTAATGTCTTTCACCAATGTGAGGTTGTTGTTTTTTTGGACAGAAAGTGAAGCGAGAAAGAGTGAAAAGGAGAGAGAGTAAGAGAGGAATGAGGAGTGAGAGATGTGTCCTGTGTGAATCTATTAAATGTTACAGATCATACTAGTTTTGGAAGCGAAAGTGTAAATGTGTTTTTGTGTGACCATTGTACTCTCTCACTTTGTGTTTTTGAATGTCACTTTCTATACTAATTTCCTTATGCCATATGTAATGTATGCATGAAATATTATACAAGCCTTTCTCCTCTCCCTGTCTATGCTTCACTCTCTAGGTCCATCTACCTGTCCGTCTGTCTGATTCTCCCTCTCTCTCTCCCACTCTCACTCTCTCCCTATCTATCTCTATCTCTCTCTCTCCATTAAGCTTAAGCCTGGCAGAGCTGTCCAGACGGTATAGGGAGGAACGAGATGCAAAATTAAATTTAGCCGCAAAATCGACAAAAAGACGGCAGACAAAGGGAGGAAGGGAAGTCCCCCCCCCCCCCCACCCACCCACCCACCCACCCACCCTCATCTCCACCTCTCTTGTTACTTTTCGGGAAGAGTGGGTAAGATTTCAAATTAAATTGTTAACGAATGCCTATGTAGGGAATATGTTATACCAGTGTGTGTGTGTGTGTGTGTCTGTGCGAGTGTATGCGTTTGTGTGCATGTGCTTGTGCGTGTGCTTGCATGCGTGTGTGTGCATGAGTGTGTGTGTGTGTGTGTGTGTGTGTGTGTGTTTGTGCGCACGAGCGTATGAGTGTTCTGACTCACCGTTACCGTAGTGGCTGTGAGGGCGGGGGTGCTGTTCTCGTTGCCCGGCTGCTCGCCCTGTGTGTGCGCGTGCGTGTGCGTGTGCGTGGGAGTGTACAGCGTCAGCGCGTGCTCGGCCACGCTGCTCTGTCCCGTGTAGTCGGTGGCGGGGTGGGGGTGCGGCGCAGCGTACTCCGCCGGGATCCCGTTCTGTGGCGGTGGTGGTTGGTACTGGGCGGGGGGGTAGGGCTGGGCCATGGCTTCTGGGGGAGCTGGGGCCTCTTGGTTACCCTGAAACCCAGACGCAGAGTAGACGTTAGCATTACAGAGCATAAAGTGTGCTTCTATTGTTAGCGTTAGCTTAACGTGCGCTTCAACCTGAGCGTTAGCTTAAAGTGTGTTTTAACTTGAGCGTTAGCTTAAAGTGCGTTTCAACCTGAGCGTTAGCTTTAAGTGCGCTTCAACCTGAGCATTAGCTTAAAGTGCGCTTCAACCTGAGCGTGAGCTTGAAGTGTGCTTCAACATTAGCGCTAACTTAAGTGTGCTTTAAAGTTTGTATTAGCTTGAAGTGCCTCAAAACAGTGCCTCAGTATGAGTTACCTTTATCAGGCATTCATGAGGATTTTTCCCTGTAGGCTAATTCTTTGTTCTTGTTTGCATAGGAGGCATTCACTGAAACACTTAACATGCTAATAATTCTCTAATGTCAAAGCAATCCACACAGTCAATCAACAAAATCCACCATCGAACATCGTATAGAAGGTGAAGCCAAAGCAACATGCCATTGTACTATTGTTAACCACAGTCTACACTTGCTGATGACACTAGCACCACTACAGTATAATAAGTATTGTCCTCAGGTTGTTTCTACATGACCGGTACGCTGAAAGACAATCCCAATTAGATGACCAAATGAAAGGGTAAAAGGAGTACAATCAGACAGGAAGGAACTGATGTTATTGATTCCTCTGGGAAACATTGTCTTCTGCTATTTAACTAACAGCCTGATTGCAGAGCTCTTGGAGCTTCTCCAGAGGTCGTAGGCCAAGGCCTGAGTCAGGGCCCTGGCAACAGACACTGATGTTGTTTACACACATCATTAGCACCAATCGTGCATGTCTTTAGGTGTAGCAGGGCAGGGAACTGAACCTCAATACTGTTTAGGGGCCGACCGAAACTCGACGGTATACCAAGGGGCCGAAACTGGATCAAGAGCTCACTACCAGTGTTGACGTATTAACGAGCGCTAGCAACGTGTGTAAACACAACACAAATAGGCAGTTGGTAGGAAACCCCGTTGACTTTTAAATGTGTCTGGAGTTTTTCTCTTTGTTCAAATGTAACCTCGTTTCCAGGAATTCCAGTTGAAAGAATGAAATATAACCCTCACCGTCTCAAAAGATGTGTTTACAAGGTACCGAAAAAAGGACTGATGTGGTACTGGAACCCAAGCAGTGGTATTGGCAGTGGTATTGAAACATTTCAGACGACATCAATACCTTATTAACATGAAGGCAGGAAACCAACACGAATTCAAGAAGATCAGTACACGACTGTACATGACAAGGCATCGCTGTAGGGCTTCAAACCCGGGACCGTCTTCCCGTAAGCCAGCGTTGCTTACCGCCGTGCCAACCCAAGGAAGGTAGGAAGGAAGGAGGGAAGGAAAGGGAGGAAGGGGATGGGCTGGGTAAGGAAGGCAGAGTGCTTGAGAAGGGGGGAAAAGGACTATCTGAAACAGGTTTGCTTGTGTTGAATGACGGCTGTAAAAAGCCAAGAGAATCGGAGAAGACACCGGCGGCCATCAAGCTGCCAGTCCATTCCCTCAATAAAACCACCAGAGGAGATGCACTTGATTCAAACAAACACACGCCACCCGTGTGTGTGTGTGTGTGTGTGTGTGTGTGCATGTGTATGCGTGTGCAAGTGTATCTCGTATAAACTGTGGCTAGAAAAACGTATCCGCTTTACAAGCAGGAAAGACAATACTTGGGAGATAGACAAATAGACAAACACACACACACACACACACAACAAATGACAAAGGTCTGTTGTAAGATTATTAAAAACATACCTCTGCTTGTATTCAACACTACATGTGCACGTGTCTTATCACACAGTTTTCCTTCTGTCTGCCGTCGCCTTCCTCACATGTCACACTGCCCAAAATCATTTTTCTCCACCCCCTCCCTTCCGTCCTCTTCCTCCTCCTCCTCATCATGATCACAGAGATATCGCACTCTTCCATCTTTCCTCTCGTCTATCTCTCGGTAGTCCATCTGACCGTGCACCGCCTCTAACGTTCTGCCCATTAAGATTAAACCTAAGCTGCGATCTGATCATCTTACACAAAAATGGATATTTAATCATTCAATTTGAACAAATTGTGATAAATAGATATATGCTCACTCTGTCGCATAAAATCTCAAAAGGCAGTTAAGCGTTGTGTGAAAAAAACACACAAAAATCAATTGCATCGCTGCGAAGACATAGGGCGTCGACCTTAGTGTATTTCCAAAGGTTTGCTGTGATCAATAGGGGTATTGAAGCTTGCTATTCTTATGCATGGAGATTGATGGCGTCTAGCATAACAAAACGTTTTGCCAATGGGCCTCGCTGGCAAAGTCAAAGTGTGCATGTTGCTGTATTTAACATATACCGTAGGCCTGCAAACAATACAAACTCATTCCCAATCAAACATGAATCAATCCGTGCTAATGCTAATGACTGGAGCTTTCCACAGTGAGGCAGAAGTATGTGGTGCCCTGCTCTGACACTACAGATGACCCAAAACACTGTTTATATTATAATAGTAAGATATAGATATAGATAGAGAGATATAGGTGTAGATAAAGAGAGATAGCTAGATAGATTGATAGGTACAGAGGTGAGGATATGAGAGTGATAGAAAGACAGAGGGAGCATGTATAGAGAGACACAGCCAGAGAGAGATAGAGAGACGGAGAGAGAGAATGTTGGAGTAGAGTTGGTGAACTCCCGTCATCCATCAAAGTGACTGAGGCGCTGACACACAGAGTCGTCCCCAGATCCTTGTCGACAAATTGCGCTGGTAAATGATTTCTCCTATCAGCTAAATCATACTATCTGCACCTCCCTCGCAGTGCCTCCATCTATCTCCCTCTCTCTCTCCCTCTCTCTCTCCCTCTCTCTCCCTGTCTCTCTCTCTCTGCAACATTCCACCTCATCTCATATACACACACACACAGACACACACACGTGAATACACACACAGACACAGACACACACACACATACACAACCCTCTGCATCATCTTGCCTGGTCTACAGTACCTCTTCCCCTCCCCTCAATGCATTTATTTCCCTTTCGGGTCATCAGAGCCATGTAAATAGGACACCCACACCCACAAATAGACAACATACATACATTATGGTCATACATAACGGGCTCGGCCCGGATACATGTTTTAATGTTTCTCGATTTACCTCACTATCAATGTGATTGTCGATATCACAATCGACTAGCTAGCAAATAGTTAGCTAGCCGTTAACCGTAGTAGCCGGCCAACACCCCTCTTTAAATGTGTGCGCTTTTGCAAACAAAAAATGTGTGTAAACAACAGGATTTCTAGAGGACAAAAAAATACAGCCACTGCTTTGTTGCTGGGTAATCAGCAACAACTCCACACACGCGCACGCACGCACACATACACACACACAAACATAGACGCACACACTCACAAAGGTGAAACATGCATGCGTGCAGAAGGGGGGCACACAGCAGGTGTGTGCGTTATTGATCCCTCCTCCACGGCTGGTTTCCATGGCCTGGGGCCTCGCTCCACCTCTGCTGCCCATTACCTAGGCTCTCCACTGGGCTGGGAGGCCGGCCAGAGCTGCCCACCGTCCAGGATGTGCATCACTCTTTACGTGTGTGTGTGTCCATGTATGTGTGTGTGAGCGCTTGTTGGTGAGTGTTTGTTTGTGAACTGTAATACAGTAATGATTTCTGAATGTGTGTGGGTGACAAAATGATCCCAGAATTCACTGGGGCACTAAAGACCGCAATTGCGGATGTTGAGATGGATCAGGTGTGGTGTTAACCTCCACAAACACAAACACACACACACACACACACACACTCACACACACACATCCACATTGTTCCACATCCATTTGTTGAATGTGTGTGTGGCTTGTTAGAAGGGTGTTATATGGTTCACCTGAAAGTGTGTGTGTGGTGCTGGGTGTGTTTTTGCTATCGAATATAAGGATGTTGTGCGCTTGTCCTTTCTTTTGCATATGTCGCTGGTATGCGCTGTGTGTGTGTGTGTGTGTGTGTTTGTATGTGTGTGTGTGTGTGTGTATGTGCGTGCGCGCTTGTTTGTAGTGCTTTCCCACCACACATGTCCACGCATACATGGCCACATTTTACGGCTGTATTCCTTTGTCGTATATGTATATCTTTGTTGTTTTATGCCTCTGTAAAATGTGTGCATTCAAGCATGTTTACATGGGTGTGTGTGTGTGTGTGTGTGTGTGTGTGTGTGTGTGTGTGTGTGTAGTAGCAGTTGTAGGGCACATGCTTAGTTTGACAAAGAGAGGCCGGGCCCTTGGCAGAGTTAAGAGGCCCCTGGCTCACTGTATCACCAGATCTTTATTGTTCTGCTTGACGGAGACAACTGATGAAGACAGGGACCAAGCGGCAGAAAAATAGCAGAGGCGGGGATTGTACATAAAGAGACAAATGCAGCACATGTGCAGCCAAACATATGAAGGGCACCCGCACACACACGCACGCACGCACGCACGCAGGCATGAACGCACGCACGCACACACACACACACACACACACACACACACACACACACACACACACACACACACACACACACACACACACACACACACACAAGATGAATTTCCCAAAGGATACAAACACATGCATAGTTGAACACAGAAAGACACTGAATCTTAAAGAGCAACATTCCTGGTTGAGTTTGTACACACACACACACACACACACATACACACACACATGCACACTCAAACACACCTAAATGTCTTGCAGAACCTAAGACATGTAGAAACATATAAAAGACAAACACCAGCAATCAGAACACCCCTGGGATTCACAGTGTGTGCGTATGTGTGTGTGTGTGTGTGTGTGTGTGTGTGTGTGTGTGTGTGTGTGTGTGTGTGTGTGTGTGATGATAAAAGTAATTAGACCATGTGTGAAAACAATGAAAATGTTATTAACCTCTTCATCCCGAAATTACCCCCATCAGGGTAAAGCCCCTCACCCCCAATTGCAAAGACGTTTTAGGCATTTAAACACATGAGAAAGTGAGACACTCATGTGATACTAGAAAGATTAGATTATCATCTTTTAGTCTATCATAACCATTTTTAGCTAAACGAAAGACAATTCTAACCCCAAACTAAATAAAAAGCCGATAACAAAAAGAGTAATGTATTTTTTTATGTGCACATGCACAGCAAAAGCAATCTTTTTAACGTTAAAAAGATTGCACGCTCGTTAGTAGATTTCGCCTAAACCTACCTCTTCTAAAACCTCTCTTTCTTTGCTCTACTTCACTTTATTGGCATCAAATATTGACCCAGGTACTCATCAGATGTTGTGCTATGGACCTATATGTACTATAGAGCTATCAACTGATAATGCACTAAGTGTTATTCAATCTAAAACATGAAATTTATTTCAGGCGGAAATGAATTCTTCCACTTCCCTCTAACCAAGTAGTATCCACATTGATTATTTCACTTGTGCAACAATCTCACAGGTGTTATCTTTATTTTGGTACCAAGATTACATATTATAGCACTTGCAGTTGTGGAGATATACTCTATTTACTTAGGGTATGTTATTTTCAGAAAAAAAAACCTCAGAAATAGGCCTAGTGATGAAGAGGTTTGACATTTTATTGCAGCAATTTGCCATTCGGGGGGGATACCCAGAAACCAACACACACCGTGTGGAGTGAGAATTATAACAACGGTTTGTTAGCATCTGGCCGTGCGCAACACAGCGCGTTGCAACATGTGTATTGACAAATATTGCTGCATTCTACCCAACGCCCAGTCTTTTGGAGAGACTATGTGAACATGTTAGAAACTAGGGGTGATTAATATTGATGTGCACTGCAGACATCAGAGAGGGAGGGAGAGAGAGAGAGAGAGAGAGAGAGAGAGAGAGAGAGAGAGAGAGAGAGAGAGAGAGAGAGAGAGAGAGAGAGAGAGAGGAAAGATCAGAAAGAGATGGAAAGCATGCAGGGAATTGGAGTAGTGAGGGAAGGAGGTGCACTCTCTCTCTCCCTCCGCTCTTTTTCACTCTCCCTCCCTCTTTCTCTCATGCTCCATCCCTCTCCCTCGCTACCTCATCCAAACACTGTAGACATTTTGTCGGTAAACAAAAATAAAGTTGGCATCCTTGCTGGATTCCATTTTAATTAGGCTTTGCACTTTCTTTTAACCGTCCAATAAAGACAACAGAGGGTGAAAAGAAACGCCATATTGCAGGAAATGTCAACATTCTTGACAGAATTCCTGTTATGTAAAAATAAAAATAAAATCCCCGCCTAGAAGTTCTGCGATTCTATAGAGCAACTTCTTCTGCCAGATCTCATCCCTATGCACAGGAGCTATTATGATGCTATAATGAACAGACTTGTTTTCATTCAGCAGGACTGTCCATTACGCCTTTCTTTAAAGCTTGACGATTTTGACTTATTTTTATTCAGCGACCAGCCAGCGTGATCTTTTATTTATATTTTTTATACCCGGCGAGGGTTGCAACGCTACTGTCGGTGTAACTCAGTCCGGGACGACCCTTATGCGTGGGGCCAGTGCATAAACGTATGTCGCCGTGACAACTATAAATCCATCCGCCTGGAAAAATGGAGTTCCACTCCACCTGCACCCGTGGAGAGAACACATACACACACATACACACTCACAGACACACACACACACACACACATATGCACGCAAAGACACACACAAACAGACACACAAACAATGTCTCACACACACACAAACCCACCGACTAAATAAATAAATAAATAAACAAATAAATAAATGCCATCAATTACGGGGATAAGTCTGCACCAGCAGTGTTATGATCATTAAATAATAACAGTACATCCAGAATATTCGGTGTTATAATATATTATGCAGCGTAAAATGGCCTCCATCTGTTCGTGGCATAATACAGTCATGAAATTAAACTCTCCCCTGCTAAAAAGACGCTAATTCTCCATTTGCTCTAATTATGCCAAAATGAGGGGCTAAATAAGCACGGGAGAAACACAGAGGTATCGCTTTGGCAGCGGTGGGGGGGGGGGGGGGGGGGGGGGGGGGGGGGGGGGGGGAGGAAAACAAATTCTGGAGAGGAAGGGGTCTCTGAAGACCCAACAAACAGAAACAAATATATTTACAAAGAGAGCATCTTCTGCTGGCTAAATGTTCTCTCACTCTGGCGGATAAAAAGGTTTGTTGGTTTATATGTTCGCACGTGAGTCACGCCGCATCACGCATGATAGTCTGCACAAGTCGTTTTCTTTTACATTTCCACTTTGCGATACGTAAATGATGATGTCATCGTGATAAATTCAAAGGCCTTTACTCGTAGACAGGGGCGTGAAATGCGATGCGCTGTCTCCTATGAAGACGGCGAAGTTAGAGGTCCAACAAGTGACTGGCTTCGCTGCCTAGGAGGGGTCTGGAGCCGCAAATATCTTCTTGTGTCGGGGGGGGGGGGGGGCGGGGATGGTGACAGTGACCCAACCCCTCTGAGGGACTGCACAGAAGATATGGCTCTCATCTCTCTCACACACACACACACACACACACACACACACATACACACACACACACACACACACACACACACACACACACACACAAACAGGGCCACACCACACACACACACACACACACACACACACACAAACAGGGCCACACCACACACACACACACACACACACACACACACACACACACACACACACACACACACACACACACACACACACACACACAAAGCTCTGACAGAGAGGCAGGGGAATCTAATTTAACACTCGACTGAGCAGAGATTGGCCGACACTCCCAGTCCCTCACCGACCGCGTGGCGACACTCCACAGCCCGGCCGTGCACGCCCCAGCCTCTCACGCTCGCAGTTTATGTGTGTGCGCAAACACAAAAGTGTGACGACAGCAGGTAGCTGTGAACAAGAAAGGTAAAGACGGAGAGAGAAAGAAAAGAGGCAGAGACCAGCGAAGAAGAAAGAGGAGAGGGAGACAGAACGAAGAAGGAAAAGAGGGAGAGGATTGAGGGAGATTGGGAGTCACAGCAGAAGAAGTAAGGAGTAGAGAAAAAAAAACAGGAAAAGGGAACCAGACCTGTACCGGAGAACATGAAGAGGGAACGCGCTGGCGGAGAAGAGGAGAGGATGAACAGTGTAGTGGCGATCCTCTCGGCCTACTTATGATGCAGGGGGTGTAGCGGAGGTCCGCTGGCTGGCAGCTCCCTCTAGGCCTGCTACATGATATTCACTAACCCCCGTAACAATGGCAAACATATGTAAATCTGCCTGTGTGCCCGTTTCAATCAGACTCCAGCACAAAGCCACTGACACCGCCGGCACACCCAGCAGAAGAAGAGCCGCGGCGCAGAGCCGCGTCGCACAGAGGATCGCTCTGTGTGTGTGTGTGTGTGTGTGTGTGTGTGTGTGACTGTGTGTTTGAATTCAAAAGGGAGAGGCCTGGGGATGTAGATCACACAGTTGAGGGTACATCTGGGCGCTGTGTATTAAAACACACACACACACACACACACACACACACACACACAAACACATCCACAAAAAAACCTATACAGAAAAAGGATTTGCGCTGTTCTGTGGAGTCTTCAACACAATCAGAGTTTACAAGACGCACTGTTCCCCTCACTCTTTTATTCTTGCTCCCTCCCTCTCCCCCCCCCCCCCCTCGCTCTCTCTCCTTTGTGCTGGCTAGATCGCTCAAACAATATCCTCAACCACACATGAACCACAGCGTGTCCATTTTTTTAAATGTTTGTGTGCATCAGTGCACATCAGCCCAATTACAGCGGCTCTTATGCATCTGTATGCACACGCATGCATGACTGGGTTTAGGGCCGCATGTATGTGCTTTTGCATGTCCGTGCTTTAATATATTACACCCCCACCCACCCTCACCACCACCCCCGGAGGTCTAACAGGGAAACACAGGCCGGATGGATCCTGATAGCAACGTCTGTCGGTGATAACGAACCCCGTTGGAACTATTGATGTTTAAAATAAGGCCGGGCGTAAACCATTAGGGTACATGACTCCACCCGGGCTGCGTATAAAGAGATGCAGCTGCCTGCAACCGATCCAACAGGAGCGCGTTGCGTCGATACCAGGGCGTTGAACCAGCGCTGAAGCGGCTGAAATCAGGGGATCAAAGGATGTGTGTATGTGTGTGTAGGGGGTGTTTGTGTGTGTGTGTGTGTGTGTGTGTGTGTGTGTGTGTGTTTCCTGGGAGGGCAACTGTCTTAATCGAATGTGGATAAGTAAGAGGTGGAGAAAGTATTTTTATTATCTGAGAAGTGAGAAGGACAAACAGGAATTCACACACACACACACACACACACACACACACACACACACACACACACACACACACACACACACACACACCTTTGCACCCTTATCTTCAAAAAAGAGAGGAAGAAAAAGAGCAAGAGACAGTGAGAGAGAGAAATAGAGAGAGCGAGAGAGAGAAGAAGTAGTAAATGTTTGATGCTTTAAGACCATTTTATTGTTAAGGAGCAGCAGAACAGACTGATAACAACATTCGATTATTCATATGAGGGTCCTCTATCACAGAGCGAGAGAGAGAGAGAGAGAGAGAGAGAGAGAGAGAGAGAGAGAGAGAGAGAGAGAGAGAGAGAGAGAGAGAGAGAGAGAGAGAGAGAGAGAATGGTGGAAGAGAAAAAGATGGCGGGGTTGAAGAGAAAAAAATTATACAGAAGGAATGAAGGAAAGAAAGAAAAAAATCAAGGAAAGAAAGAAAGAAAGACAGAAAGAGAAAAAGAAAAGCAATCATGAGACCACACTGACAGAGACAGCGTTCTGCTTACAAATGAACAATCAATGTTCAAATCACGAAACATCACTACCGCATTACATCAGGCTAGAAAAATAAAAACTAGAGACTTGTATTGTAATCCGAGTGAACTCCATACTGAGAACAAAACCCGAGAGTCCCTTAATCAGCCAGTAAACCAAACTAAACCAGAGCTCCTGAATCAACATTGCCAATAGATTTATAGGGAAATAAACACAGTTGAGATAAACACAAATACAAACTCTGTGGGTTTGGAGATTCTTGCCGAACACAGTGAGTTTAAGTCCAACATGAGTTTCCTGTCATTCTATATCTACATTCTATCCTATCTATACAGTTGAGGGGGATATCATCTTTGATTTCTGGTAGTGGTGCAACCACACACATTTTGTATTGAGATTGCACAGGACGGACTAGGTTGAGCTGAGTTGAGCACTATGAACTTATTAATTACAGCCCGGATCGATGGGAGAGTGTTTGCGCACCGCCCGCCTGTAATTGATGCGCCGATGTTGCCGTATTGGTTCTCCGTAATGCCTCTTAAACGAAACACACAACTCAATTGTAAACACAATTTTCTTCCATTTTCCCAAAGTGACCCCTGCTCTTTCTCTTTCAGAAGAGGTCCAATACCTTGATATGGAAAACATACAACGTGTGTGGGATGAAGTGATTTCTTGTCTGTTATGGTCCTTCACAGGAGCCACAAAGTCTGTTGTTCCCCCCCCCCCCCCCCCCCCCCCCAGCTGCCTCCACTCTTACTGTAAAGTTAAGATCCAAATTCTCTTTTTCAGTCATTCTTCATTTAATGCCAATCAATGCAACGGATTAGGCTGATATCCACCATTTCCTAATGGTGTCATCGCTCTTGTTATTCACTTAGTTAAATGCAAATATCAATATGTATTACTTAATACATATATATATATATATATATGGCTTATAATATTAAGCACCACTCCATGATGGCCCAGACCTCCGTGTGTGTAGGGCCATCAGGCGAGTGGAACCTTAGGCTCCAATCACTCTCTCTTCTCTCATTTAGCATTCAAAACAACCAAGGCAGACTAATGAGGGCGGGTGGTTTCTGCGTAGAATTAAAGAATCTAGAACCTGCTTGATCCACCCTAAGGCGCCTCACTATACCCTGAGGCACCATAGTGCAGCGTTTGCCATTTGCCAACAGCAGGGGGTGAAACAGGAAAGGGTGGGGGTAAAGGGTGTGTGGGGTGGGGGGCACAGCTAAATATGGTCTGAGGACAACAATGGCTCAGTGCTGATGAGGGAGCTCTGCAAATTGGATGTTCGGCCCTGCATCTGCTGCTCTCACCGATCCATGCTAGCTGATCAATGGACCTGCCCGCCGAGTAGCTGAGGATATGCTAATCAATGGCTGGTGTGTGTGTGTGTCCAGTGTGTGTGTGTGTTTGTGTGTGTCTACATGTTCCCCCGTGTGTCTATGCAAATGGGACGATGTAGGTTCCACTGTCATTGTGGGAATGTGGGCCCTGATCAATTTATCAATGGCCTCTATTCATTTGTGTTTTACTTTCCTATTTAAGCCTGCGGCCCCCTGAGGCAGAGGCTTAGGTATCTCCTTAGGTGCACAGGGGAGCACACGGAGGCATCCAAGCACACACCCACACACACACGCACACACAC